>JANIEQ010001937.1:0-23873 GCA_024708375.1 Oxalis stricta
TTGTATCCGGTTGCTAAGATTATCGCATCGAAATTCTCCGTCTTTCCATTAACAAACTCAGCAGAATATCGTTTTAGACGCTTGATGGCTCGGACACACCTACAAGCCACAAGAAATTCCTAACTTAATTAATAATATTAACATTAATCAGAACTCTATTTCCATATGTTTTAAAATATTTACTAAGCAAGATGCAAATCTTTATATTAGAATGGGAAATATTAGCAACGAATATTACCCAAAAATAATGATTTGTTATTTAGAAGGGAAAATTGAATTGATTAAGTACCTTAATGTCACCACTTTTGATTTTTGCAAAAGTACCAACATCCAAAACTGGTGTTTCTCCCGACAGGCTTTTGAGTTGAAGGGACCTAAGCTTGGCCGTTCTAGTCCACACTTTCCCGTGTCGCTGAGAAGAATCCTCGATGCCGTCAACAAAAGCCGGTCGACTAGATGAATTGGCAGCCACTCGAGTAACCACATGGACAATCCGAAAGTCGATTTCCCCAGCATCTCTCGTGGTAGGATGTGTACCTATATTCAAAAATTGATTAATTAGTCGTTATAATTAGCAAGTGTTTCAATTTCAGTACTGATCCTACTTCCAATCTATCTCTTTAGTACATGAAAATGACATCAATCATGAACTGAGATCTTATGACCAAATGCACCAAAAAAAGAAAAAAGAATAACATGTGGAGTACTATACTAAAGAGTAAATGAGATGCATATCAACTAATAAGATTGATATCATGGATTTCCATTTCTCTATAGTCCATATCAATTATTTAAAATTAGATCTAACAACGGCCTAATCGTTAAAAATGCAAGAAATAGGTCGTGTGAATTGCTAATCTCACCTGGAGACGCACTTCCTCCGTGATTCATTCAAACATTGATGAATTTAGATAATAATAATGACTAGATACTTACTTTGTAAACGAATCTAAAAAATTAAAACGACATCTATTCAAATACTGGATGTAGTATACTTTATGAAATTTGACTTTCTCAAATCGATAACCTAGCTAGGAGTATCAGTAATTAAGGTGGAATGCTCGATATATATAATATAACTGGTAATTGAATAGATAAGCTAGAAGGATCGATAACATACTGTGTCTCTAACCACAAGGGAAGGCTTTGCATTGTGATTACAGAGATCCAAACAAACTTCCATCCCCGAATTTCCACACCCGACAACGAGAACCTTCTTCTCTAAACTCTTCTCCTTTTATACAAACTTAGTATGCATAACCTCCCCACCGAATTCCTCAATCCCTTCAATTTCTGGCACCACCTCCTCCGCATTCTCCCCAGTCGCCACCACCAACCACCGGCTAACGTACTCGATCTTCTCACCCTCTATTCCCAGCTCCTCACGCGCCATAACCCTAGGGTTTGATCATACTCGGCTCTTGACACTGTCTCATTGAACCGTGGCCTGATGTCGAATTTTTCGGCATAGTCTTCCAAGTATGCGACGAATTGCTGTTTCGAAGGGTACATTGGGAAATTTGAAGGGGAACTCCATGAGTGGAAGCTCGCAGAATTTCTCTTGGGAGGTGGAGACGGAGACGATCGTAGGTTTTTAATTGCCATAAAGAGGCTATACAGTTGGATCTCTCTAGGATCATGGAAGGGATTCCTTTGAACTCATAAACAAGCCGGCTGTAGCTAAGCCCGATGGACCGGCTCCGACGATTATCGGCCCCGGAACATAGACACAATGGCTCATCTTTTGATCAATTGAGAATATTGGATCATGTGCTTGTTTTCCTTTTAGCTCACTTAAGTAGTAGGACGCTTCCATTTCTGACTTTGATAGGAAGTTGAAAGCGATTACACTTCTAATCTAAAGATTCTTGAAAGAAAAAATTATGTCTCTTGGAATTAAAAAATTGGTAGATGTTGTGTGTGATTTGAAATTCTCTAGTGCTTATCTATTATTTAAAGAGTGATAATTAGGTAATATTAAGGAAATTGATCCTCAAATATTGGAGAAGATTATGGGAAATTAGTCTTATCCATTCTCTAAGGATTAGATGAGGAAAAAATTTAAAATAAAGTGATTTAAAAAAAAAAGGATTCAAATGAATCTGATTAATATTGTGATCTATGTGGTGTTCAAATGGTAACTAAAATGGAGGATATTGAACATGACTAAATCAGCAAGAGAGAGAGAGAGAGAGAGACTTCTTGAAGAGATTTTATACGTGCCCCATTAACAATCTGCTTCAGCCTCGGTGATAAATTTATGTGGGGACATCTGTATATAGGTTGATTTACTTCATCATTTTTATTAATTTCTTTGGTTGATAATGTTTTTTTTTCCTTTTTTTTTTTTTCTAATTCATTTTTCCTTCATACTTAATTATGTAAAATTATTTAGTGGTTACTAGGTTGTTTTGGTACATAGTGGATATTAGTTCTCTAATGCAGTATAATTAAATGGATAACTAGAGGATCGTAATGATGTATTTGTTTTGTGTCTCAAATATGTTTTGTATTACGTTTCAGATATTACATACAGTGATAATTTTTTTCTATTTTTAATAAAAAAAAATACAATTTTCTAATATGTTTGGAATAAGACATAATATACATTAATCGAAATACCTCCATGAAGGTTTATTGAACTGTTGAAAATACTTAAATTTGTCTTTGGGGTCAATTATAAGTATAAAGTTCGATTGGTAATAATGACGTTGATGAACATCGATCTTAATAAATACACACTAAAGTGAGTTTGTTTGAATTTAGACTTTCAAAATCTTAAACATATGTTAAGCCATACTATATATGTTATAACATCTTATTTATATAGTTGTAATTTTTCAAACTTGAGTTGGGATCTATTATTTCGTTTGGTATTATTTCAGTTCGTTGACAATAGACTCTTCTTCTTTCTTCGAGAGCCGTTGACAATAGACTTCATCTCAATCTATTATTCAGATTTAATTACATTATTTTGTTTGTTAATTAGACGTTGAACATATATGAATACCAATATACTCCCTCCGTATACGAATAGATGACGTTTTGAGGAATTTTTTTTGTCTTTAAATAGATGACGTTTTGTGAATATCAAGATAAAATTTACATATATACCCTTTATCTCTCATCTTCCACTTTGACACTACTTAATACCCAATTTATGTACCCGTCTCTTGCAATTCTCAAACAAAACAAATGATGATTTTTGATTTTTCTCAATACTCCTGAAAATAAATCCGAAAAAATTATCTCCAATACTTACACAAATTCATATGGAAGAAAAAATTGAAATTAAAATTGAAGACTCCATGATTGAGAGATTTGAAGAATCAATATATGTTGAAGACTCCATCGACGAGATAGTTGAAGATTCACTGATTTCCGAAGACTCAATTGATGAGAATCAGTATAAGAAAAGGAGAAGACTTTTTGATCATCGGCCATCACTTAAAGCTCTGGATCGTGGGTTTGATCTGAACAAACTTCCACAAGAAGAAGAAGAGATTTTTGAGGATCAAGAAATTCTAAAAGGTGTGGAGAATGTGTTTGATTTGAACAAATATCCCGAAGAAGAGGAAGACGAAGAAAGGGAAGGAGAAGAAGAAGAAGTGTTGGATGATTACTATTATGATAGAACCTTTAAATTTCTCTATCATGCCAGAATTTCAGTGTAATGGGTTTGGTTTGTTAGCCTTTTGTATTAGTTTAATTAATGTCTCTGCATGTTTGTTAATTAGTTTTAAGTGTAATGGGTTTGGTTTGTTAGCCTTTTGTATTAGTTTAATGTCATGGATATGGTGAAATTTTTCCAAAAGCTTTCAACTTGATTTTCATTTCGTTAGCCTTTTGTATTAGTTTGTTAGCCTTCCGTCACCATTATTCAATTTTTGTTTTCAAAGTTACTTGTTTCTATTTTCATTCGATAAACATACCGGCATGTGCTTGATTATCCTTCTCTCCGATTTCTTCTTGTTGCTTTACTGTATAACAGCCGTCCTTATCTCCACGCCGACTTTGTTTGTTCAATTCTACATGGAAATCCTCTACGTGAATTGAATTTCTTAACTTCGGTGTTAGCGGTTCGCTTGAACAAAAGAAGGTAATTCAAGAGGTTTGTAGCTTGGCTTTTCCTTTCATTTCGTTTTTCTTTTCACTGGAATCATTCATCTTCGAATTAAGATTTGTCCTTTAAAATCCGCAACTGTGGTGACCATGACTAGTTAGCTATAAGGCTTGGTTCTTCCATTTGAAACTTGAAATAGGAAATGGTTTACATGATTGTGAATTAAAATTTACTCGTATTCTCCTTTTTTACGGATGCTATGGGGCTTATTTTGATATTTTCTCTTGTCTCTTAGATGTCGCATGCCTTGTTTTTTTCTTGAGACGAGCTATGAGTCATTATGAGCAGACATGCTATTGGCCTACACGATTAGCTTTATTTTGATAAGCTCAGTGTTTTGCGGGGAAGACTTTTGCTAATGCTTGGAAAATGTCCAGATTGAACTTCAGAAAATTGTTGATAGATATGTGAGTGGACATTGTCTTGTTGAAAAATCACTTGATTGAAGTTTTGATATCGACTTATTGAAGTGCAAGCCATGACAACTGAATGTAATTTTTCTCTGTATTTTTTTTATGCTTCGACGCTCTATATCTTCCCGACAATAACAAATCCATCGAGTCTCTTCTCAATGAACTTCGGACAGTTGAAGTGTGTTCTTTAAGCTCCATCTCCAAATTCCGCCACCATTATAAAAGCAAGATATTGACACATTGTTTTTTCCATTATCACATTCGAAGAATATTACGCTATTTGTTATGTATGTCAACCTGAAGTTAGGCACTCACTCATAATAAAAGAAGTATGCACTCACTCATAATCAAATTACTTTTAAAAGGTAAAATCTACTTGAAGTAAAATTGTCCGAAAACATTTAACACTTGCTTCATTAATTAGAAAAATATTTAGAAGACATAGCCCTTCATAGCAAAAAAGGTTATCGATGAAGTAGAAGCATAGATAGTCGAGTAAAATGAGCAAGTTAGATATGGCGGTGTAGTTGATTCCAAACTCGATAGTACCAATGAATCCTCACACTTCATATTGGAGGGGAGCTCGCCTAGTCGTTCCAACCTTTCCTTATTCATGTGTGGAATTTTGTACTTGTTCGAACCTTCCTCCTCCATAACTCGGATCATACATGACCGTAATGTCAAAAATATACGATTACTCTTCTCGGGAGGATATTCTTCAAATGATTGTTGCACAACGTTACAAAGTTTTTCAACCGTATTCGCCGACTCTTGATGTTGTAATGCTTGAATGGAATTAAAAAATCCAAGATCTAAAATATTCATATCGGGTGAGTTCGCAGGTTGAAACATCAAGCGAATATCGAATCCATCTTGCGTAGCCGCTTGGACAAACTCTCCATCATCAACACGAATGTGTGTTTTTGCATTGTCTTGTTGAATATATATTGGAGCTCCTAAATCCTCTCTAGGCCACTTTTCCTTGATAGCAGGTAAAAGTTTTTCGATGAAACAAGCTCTAATAGTGTCCCTGTTCACCGATGTCATTGCTTTTACTTCTAGAGTCCCCGCTGGTCTATTTGAACTTGTCCTTTTGGCTGGCTCTAAGGTGACAAATGGAAACAATCCGATTTTTCCGGAGAAAATTACACGTCCTTGTGCATCAATTCTTGGACGAGCTACCGCTGCTAAGAACATTACCTTCCCAATAAAATTCTTGCTTTTACATGTACGATATGGATCATCTTCGTTTGGATGCAAGTAGTACTTCTCGGCACTCTTTGTCATGTAAAACCACTTCTCATCAATGTGGATGATATTGTACATCCCATTAAAAGTGGGATCATGTGGTATGGTAGTCCAATCAAGCATCGATAAACAAAAATTTAGCCGAGCTTTTTTATTCTCATCCTTGAGGTAAGGCTTTATAGCATTTGTGTGACGCCTTATTTTACCGGCTTTTAAAAGCTTACATAAAAATCCTTACTCACGCCCAATTGAACACCCAAAGAGCGAAGATTTTTCCTTTTCTCTAGAGGTACGTCACAAATGCGTGTCAAGTCGAATGGAACACTCTTACGACCACATTTTGTCTTTCTATGGGATATATCACCATTATGTTTTGCTCGCTTCCAAATACGTTGAATATTGCGTACCTTAACACCAAATTTAATTGACGCCGATGATATAACTCATTTTAGATAATTTTCCGGCATGGCTCTCTCGTAATAGATGATCGTATATGGCCCTACGCTCCTCATTAGTTAACATTTTTGATTTTCCATGATTATTGGCTTCATGTGACAAGTCCTCATTATCACCATCTTCATCTACATAAGAATTAGGAAATGTGTACTCATATTCCATTACTATAATCAGATTCAATAAAACATGCACATGGATGAATGGAATTTCATTCACTAATACTGCAATTTGATTCAAAAAAAAAATCTGTGATGAACCTATATGCTCATCTTAACAAAACTCAAAATAGGCTTCGACGAGATGATGCACTACCATAATGGAAGATCTGTTGCTGCGATTTTAAAGGTGGATCCAAGATCATACATTGCCACATGGAGTGCACTTGAATGGTAAGGGATAAACTCCCAAGTCCCAAAGTCCTTTAGTCACTTAATTTTCTATGTAAGAACTCATCTGGAAGTAATATTCTTTTCCGGCTAGGTTAATGAAAGGACTTCTAATATGTTTTTTGGCTAACAGGAACCTGTTTCCGAGTTTGAGAGGCTATCTGGCTCTAAAGTGTTGAAGAATTGGGATTAGAGTGTGACCCATGTCATAGCATCAACGGATGAGAACAGAGCATGCAAAAGAACTCTTAAAGTTCTGATGGGTATCTTGGAAGGGAAGTGGATACTGAGTATTGAATGTAAGTATATATCGTTCCTTCAATAAATTTAAAAATTGTGTTTTAGTTGCATGTATGCCTTTCTTTCTTTTATCAATCAAACTTTATAAATGAAACATGATTAAGATCAAGTAAAAATCGATACGATGGGTACATACCGTCGCTCGAGTCAAGCATTTGAGGTATTTTCGATATTTCGGTTCGAGATTAAGATCAAGTAAAAATCGATACGATGGGTTAGTGTGTTGAGAATTTAGATAGACATTGAGGTTGGACACCATTTCTCCATCTTCATTTTGGTTTTCGTGGATGTACTTCAACAAGTATTAAGTTCTGATTGTTTTGGATTAGCCATTATTGTTGTTTTGTTTGTGCAAATGGCAAGTTAAGTTTCTTTTATACCCAAATTTTTGGTGGGAAATCTCATGAGGTAAAAAATTGATCAAAAGAATTTGAATTTCATTTTAAATTTCAATTAGCAATCCAATAGTACTATTCTACAATATGAAAAGAAAAATCAATCGAATTGATCTTTTGCTAGCTGTTATCATAAAATGGGTCTAAAAAATTTAGGTAAAAAACGTTTGAGTACTCTCTTTGAGTTCCCAAAGTTAAGAAAAGGAAAAAACAATCTGTTTTTGTTTCTTAATAATACTCCTACTATTGCGAGCACATCAAGCTCACCATGATAATCTCCATACTTCATGTCTTGTTTGTCAATCTATTTTTATTAAGTTTAAGTGAGTGGGTAGGTGGAAGGTTACCGAGAGAGGGTTGGGAAATTGTGCACGCGATTGAAAAATAATAAAGTATGAGAGAATAAGGGTATTAAAGTAAAAGATTATCTCAAAAATTATTTCCTTGGTATTAGCACCCTCCTCCAAAACGTCTTCTAATGAAATACAGAGGAGTATCTACTAGTAAAAGTAAATCTTTAACACATTTTGTCGCAATGGCTTAACCTTAAGGGTCCGTTCGTTTTGCGGTTTACGGATGCTCGAGCATGCTTAACCTTGCTCCAAATTATCTCGAAAAACGTGTTTTTTATTAAAAATGACAAAAAAAACACGTTTTTCGAGACATTTTGGAACAATGTTAAACATGCTTCGAGCATCCGTAAACCGCAAAACGAACGGAGCCTAAATTTTCCCATGAATTGCTCTAATTTTGAGCTTTCTGTTGCTGTTCTTGTAAAACTTTTATATAAAAAAAAAAAAAAAAACGTAAAAAGTAAGATTTGACACATTTCGACAGCGTGAGATCTGTACAATATTTAGAACTAATTTTTTTAACCACAAAAAAAGAGTAATGATAACTAACAGCAGTTTATCAGTGATTCATATTAATTGGTTGTCAGGGATCTTGTACTTGTCGACTTTGACAAAAGGAGATAAGTACCCTTTTTTTGGCAATCTGGATTCGATTAATGTGGAATGCATTTAACGGCTAAGAGAGTCAAATCTAATTTAGTTAATTAAAAGAGCACGAGGCTAATTAATTAGGGAGAGTAAAGGGAGAGTAGGATACATACATCTTGTTTTTTATTACAATTGGAATATATATTGTGTAATATAAGTTCCATAGGGAAGAAGTTATAGAGTTGGACTAGACAATTTATATTTGCATATTGTGGGAGGAGTTCTTAAAGCTAGGTTAGGGTTGGAGAGTCCATACTTGATCGATCAATTTTGTTCTGAATAGAGGTCTAAAATTTATTTACTGTGAAAATAATAATAAAATTTGGTCAGTGTTATATATAGTGTCTCTAGAGTGATATTAATTACCAATCCATAAGCTAAGTTTGAATAGGATTAGACAGAAAAATATGTAAAATTGGTCGGTAGAATTTCTGTTTGATTAAATATCAAAGGTTGTATTCGATCAGTGATTAATAAATATGCGTTTCTATTTGATTCATAAATGTTCGTAAGTTTAAATTTTAATCGATATGTCATCGGAGAAGTGACCTTCATATGTTGAGTAAAATCTAGGTTATGATCAAATAACCAATGACGCCTCAAATAGTTCCTTTCCGCCTCCACCGTCGGCTTTCCCCAGCCTTCCCCTGGTCCTATCCTGGCCACTATATATGTGTCGCTGGCGTCCACAGCCACCGGGCTCTTTTTTACGACTCCATTAATTGGGTCTTGTGATGTTGTTTTACGGGACAATACTGGCATGCATCTCTCTTGATGGGGGATGAAATTAGCACTTTCGTTTGGCATTTCTATAGCCATTTTTGAATTATACGATGTTGTTGTGGTACAAGAAATCTTGAAAGAAGGATCCTGTTTTTTGGATAGTAGGTATCTCATCATGGAGATCTTTTTTTTTTTTGAAATTACATCATGAAGATTTTAAGTCCCTTATTTTATCCATCTCTTCTCGCAAATTGTAATAAAACATCAAGAATAGATAATCGACTAGCCCATTACAATATTATCAATCTTAAAAACTGTCAGCATTATATTTTTTATTATAAAAAATGATAAATAATATTCATCCTTATTATTCAATATATATTTATATATTACCATAAAAAAAAATGTATATATATTGTATTTATAATCGATTTTAAAAATCTGAAAGATCCACTCGTTCCTCAGGTAATTAGGTATTCATCTTAGGGATTGACTTTGGAGCAGAAGGAAAATTGTCCCGACTGTGAAAGGTGCCTTCGAAGTTTTTAAGCCACTTAGCCAGAATAAGATGAATGTTTGAATAAAAAAAAATTAGAGGATAGCTAACTTAATTATTTGCAAGAAAAATACATATGAAAACGTGTATATTTTAGTACCTCACATTTTACCTATAATGACTTTTTAATCTCGTCTAAAAAATCTTCACGTTTTACTCGCTAGCGATCATACATGCCCCTCTACCAGTTAATTTCACCTAAATGACACATATGGCGTTACGTGGTGTTAACTCATGCCTAGTCGTCTAACGGACTTATATAATTATGACACATGCCGAGTGACACGTCATAAATTTTTGCCACATCACACTTTTGCAAAAAATTGGATTTTATGACCTATCAAAGTTTTTTTATGAGTCGGATGACGCGTGTCACAAATATATTGATCGGTTAACATTTGACTATATCACACATGCGAAGTTAACGACGAGAGGAATACGTATAGCTGCTTGCGAAAAACATGAAGATTTCTTAAGCTAACGAAAAAAACGTGAAAGAGTGAAAAGATGTTAGAAGTAAAATGTGAGGATGAAAATATACGTTGTCTCAAATACATATTGTACATAGCTCTAAATTTTAATATAATATTTTAATTTATTTTAATGACTGGGCTCATGACCCAGCCCAAATATTAACGAAGCCATGACCCATGAGCCATTGATATTCCAAGAAGACATCTCTCCTAAATATTCTTCTTCTCTTCTTCTTTTCGGCGTGTTTTTCCGGGTGCATCTCTTATATCATGGCAATCCTCATGTCATACGAAGCTCAGGTACTTCAAATTTCACCCTCTCAAGTCTCTCTTCTCTGATTCCGAACCTTTCAATCACTCCCTTTTGTAAAAACCCTAATTTTATTCTCTTTGGATAAACACCCGTCATCGCCTTTTGATAGAAACTGTATTTCTACATTATCCTGGTCCTCTTCAGTCTATTCCACACCATACCCACCTTCGAAATGTAGTGTTAATCGAAATGCAAGCTCGTATTTCATTAGATTTTACTCTCCAGCTTCTGTTCATGAAGTCGGAAATTCTGGGCTAAAGCAATCTGCAACACCAGAACAGGTTGAAGAAGTTATTGAGCTCATTAGGACTGCCGAGAGCGATACCGATTTGTAGTGTGGGTTGAATTCTATGAATGTGAGTTTATCAATTTCTGGGCTGATTGAGATTTTCTCGATATTAAATTCTCGAGGAGTGTCTGCTATAGAATTCTTTCATTGGGTTAGACAGATAAAGCCTGAATTTTACTGTGATTCTGATATTTGTAGCTTGGTAATAGATAATTGTGGTCGGTTGGATGATTATATTACGATGCTTAGTCTTTTGAATGATCTTAGAATGAATGAGATTCAGTTAAATGAAAAGGCTTTCGGGTTCCTCCCACTTGTGATTTCGACCAAGGATTCTGAAGAGATAGAATGTGGCTGGAGAAAAGATCGTTTGATGAGAGTTATTGATGTGTTGAATAAAGCTGGGGATCATCCCAATCCTCAGGAATTCGTGCCCTCATCGAGTACTTTAATATTGGTGGAAATTTCCAAATAGGCTCGTTTCTTGATTAAGGAAACAGGTAAGCAAGTGTCTCATTTCAATATCTTGATGAGGGAAAAGTGTCTGAAAAGTGATTTTAAGGGAGCAACAGATATGCTCCATGAGATGATGAGACTTGGTTGTGACCCCAACATACAAACATACAAACTTACAATTACGTGATTAGTGTTTTATGCAAAAATGACATGATCAAAAGAAGCTTCTGATATTGTCGATTTAATGTCCAGGAATGGTTGTCCTCCCGACGCCTTGAGCTTCGAGATATTCATAAATAAGTTTTGTGCGCTCAGAAATCTGAAAGCTGCCTGTGGATGTTCTCAGTAAGATGGAATCTTTCGGTATTGAGCCTCGGCTATCGACTCACGCTGCTATCATCAGGGCATTCTTCGATGTGGAACAATACGACGAGGCATTGGATTATGTGGTTACTTCAGGCGAGAAGTATAAAAGTTCAAGCAATATGATGTACAGCTTGTTAGCGAAACTTCACCGAAATAAAGGAAATCTTGGCAGCTGCCTATGGTATACTTCATAAATGAGCGAAGAGAGTCTTAGACCACATTTCTCCGTATACACTACTATTTTGAAGCAACTCCAGAAATCCGGTAGGGAGGTTTTGGCTGGAGATTTGAAACGTAGGTTCTCTAATATGTGTTTGTAACGAAACAGAGGTGCCATATAGATATAATTTTGTGATGTTTGTCCTTAGTTTTTAGCCTCAAGTTTTTAGATTGTAAACTGAAATGTGGGAGTGTTATTTCCCCATCCACCGAGTCATATTCTTTGAAAGCATACTGTACAAGAGAGAGGCGAGTTTTAAAGCCTCCCCCCACATCATTTTTTGCTGGTGGATTTTAGATTTTTGGGAGTTTGTCTATCTGATAATCAAGGATTTGATGAGAATTCATTGGATTGTTGCATGCATTTGTTTCCAGTTCTACTTTTGCAGTTTCGTGCTGAGAAGAAGACGGCCGGGCAAGTTATTGTTAACTACTGTCATTTCATAGTGATAGATTAGTGGCCATTGGCAAGTAACAAAGAAGTCAGCCTTAAAAACCTGGTTCGAAATTGGTTCAAATCATTTTTACAACAAAATGACTTTTGAATGTGAAGTAAGTTTTGCTGAATATCATTCTTTGTACATATTGATATTGGTCATTTACTTTGCGTCTTATGGCCATGGACTGCTTACAGACTAGGCCCATATGCTCGAGCTAAGAGCCATTCTTAAAACTGGACTCGTCAAATCATATGCTGGCCGATTCAAATCAATCTTGATTTTCTTGTGATGCCGAATCATAAAGCTATTACCAAGGCATCAACTACTTCACGCTAAAGGCAACTGGGAACTTATTACTCAGTACGGAAAAGAAAACGAACTTGACAAGGGAATTTTTTGATGATCATCTTCTCAACTTCTAGCTTCTTACCTCTAATAAATGATCAAGGTACTGTAGTTGTTAATTTGTTTAATTTTGAAGTTTTTAAACAAGAGAGATTCTGGTCTCTCATCTTGCAAACTACATAGATAGGGTAGATATGGACATAAGTAAGAGTCTCCTACTTACCTCTAATAATAAATCAAGGTAGTTGTTTGTTTCTTTGTTTGAAAGAAAGTTTCTAAACCTGAGAGGTAGATCTGGTTGCTCATTCTCGAAACCACATAGATAAAGACATGATTAAAGATTCCAAAATTCTCGTGTTGGCTAACGAGCCACTGTACACTATTCCTTCCCTTGCATTAAAGTGAGAAAACCAGTGACAGTTGAAGGTATTAAATAATGTTAATAATTATTTTGTACTATCACAACTAAACATGGCCTCCCCTTATAAAAATGTTGAAAATCTTGTCAAATATCATGAAAAAACAAAACATAAATCTTCCTTCCTGTTGAGTAAATATTAAGGTCCGGATCTTCTTCATTACCATTTCAATCACATTTGATTAGATACTGAAATTTAATATGGGGTTCCATCCGTTACACATCCTAGCTTTTCTTGCTGTAAGTTTCTCCATAACGTCACAAAAATCGTAGAAATTTCATTTTGTATTACGAATTAAATTAAGCACAAATGGAATAGTCATTTTATTATGTTTATCTTACAATTTGGTGTTTTACATGAAGCTTGCTCTGGAAGTAAGCAATGCAGCTCTGTCTCCTCAGCTTTACTGGGAATCTAAGTTGCCAAACACTCCAATACCAAAAAGCCTAGCCAATCTTCTACCAACAGGTAATTATACATATATATAAATTCTCCCTATATTTATTGTAATTTCTCGGTAAATGAGTAATGGTGTTTCTAAGGGAGTAGCGTAAATGTAAATACAGGGAAAGGAACAAAATTGAATATTGGATCACGAAAAGGTGCTGTAGGTGTAAATACAAACAAAGGAACCAACGTTGACGTGGGTAAAGGGGGAGTTTTCGTCGACACGGGACCCAACAATAAGGGATCAAATACGTATGTCGGAGTGACACCTGGACCGGATCCATTCATGTATCTTTACGCTGCTAGCCAGACTCAGCTCCATGACAATCCTAACGTAGCTCTATTTTTCCTAGAAAAGGATATGCACAAGGGAGCTAAAATGAATTTGCATTTTACGGAAAAGAATTCATATTCAACTAATTTCTTACCCCGTCAAGTTTCCGAAATGTTCCCTTTCTCATCCAACAAGTTGCCGGAAATATTTAACCATTTTTCCGTGAAGCCAGGATCTGTACAAGCTGAGACGATGAAGCAAACGATTAAAGAATGTGAAAACCCTAGAATTGAAGGAGAGGAAAAGTATTGTGCAACTTCATTGGAGTCTATGGTCGATTTCAGTATTTCCCAGCTCGGAAACAAAGTTAAAGCAATTTCAACGGAATTGGACAGTAATAAGCCAAGTGGGGTTCGGAAATATACTATTGGAAATGGAGTTAAACAAATTTCGGATGGAAAAGCCGTTGCGTGTCACAAGCAGGAATATGTTTTCCGGGTTTTCTATTGTCATTCACGAAATCTACCAAGGCATATGTGGTACCCTTGGAAGCTAATGATGGGACAAAGGTTAAAGCTGTGGCAATTTGCCACACGGATACATCTTCATGGAACCTGAAACATTTGGCTTTCCAAGTGCTGAAAGTGGAGCCTGGGACAGTTCCTGTCTGTCATTTTCTTCCAGAGGATCATATTGTTTGGAGGTTTAATTCCAGTTAGCCAGGGAACATTCCAATTATCATATGATATAGTTTGAAATATCTATCTATTGACAGTTCTGGATGATGTATTGCATATGTATATGGCATTTTCAAAGTTAAATAATAATAATATGTTCTATTTTAATTAGAAATTTCATTTGAGCTATACTTAAAAATAAAGGACACCAAAACTTGATGAATATTTTGTTAAACCCTGGAGATATATAAGCCATTCATTATCCCTGATCTCAGGCCAGGCCACTCTTGAATTGAAGTGGCTTCATGAGAATCCATCGTCCTCTAGCCATACTCTCCTTTCTTTCGGTTAGTTTCTGATGATTTGATTTTTCTGTAATCAGATGGAAACATGGAAAGTGTGAAAGGCACTGTGTCAAGTGAAAGGAAGAAAAATCTCAGAAAGCAGAAGAAATTGAAATTCATGTAACATGAATCATGTTAAAATAGAAAAAGTGGCAGAATTGTTGATGTAGAAGAACATTGGTCGTCTGAATACTGACGAGGAGAAAATGGAGACTGAGGGCAATGATCGAGATCAAGATAAACGACTGCAATGAACCAAGGAAAGCAGCCGACAGTTGACAGGAACGAATGAGTCCTAAGGATTAAGTATGAGGACTTAACTGTCAAAGTTGGAAAACTATGAAATAGTGCCACGTTCGTGAAATTTATAAAGGGGCTATAAAACACTTCTGCATTGGCAAATTAAGCGAGAGTAAGTGTAATTCACAACGAGCTAAATTAATGAAGCAAACTGAAGATACATAAAATCCCATGACAACAACCTGATCCTTCAATACTACATGATAACAGACTGAAAATACATAAACTGGATAATAGCAGATTAGCAGTTAGTATGATATTGCTACCAAAAGAACCTAAGACATAACGATTCTAGTTAAATGATGCTACCAAATTTATACCAGTATCGAAATATAAAGTAGCAGGAGGACGCCTTTCCCGGTTTTAAGAGCAAAAATCCTCAAAATATCTTCAACATCTGCTAAAGAACAAAACATGCTTAGTGGTATATAATTACATATAAGTTACAGTTGGAGACATCTGACAGCAACTGGGAGAGTTGAACTTGACGAGTTTATGCAACATATTAATTTACATGCTCTGTCGTCTATAAATAACTAAAAGATACCATTCCAGCTATTATAGTGGCAATGACAGAGATTATACTATCAGGCATGCAAAATCGGTCTAGATATCAATTCTGATTTTGATGTCGTGATCGGATAGGTTACGAGATTCAGACTTGTGCAATATGCAATAAACGGCAACTTTCTTTTCTCTCATACAGCTTGTAACTAATACAAGCTTTTTAATCATACAAATCGAGAGCAGCGATTTTGCTAACGTTGGCTGGATATAGTGTAACTCAGCCATTCATTAATCATTCTAACATTAACAGAGTATTATATAGTGTGTTGTACATTACCTTTTAATTCCAAGTCACTATCAAAGGCGAAGTCACAGAGGATGCTTTCCATCACTCCAAGTGACCCATCCATTCAACATCTCACCGCTTTTCCCTTGACCATGTTCTCACTTTCCGAAATATAGAACCTTATAGCTTCGTTTCTCCCCTTTCTTATTGAACACCATTCGTTTAGGTTCTACGGTAGCTGTGAAAACCCACTTGGACTGATAACATTCAACTCTGTAGCTCGACGATTCATCAGTAACATGCTGTCACTTGTTCTTCTAAATCCACGGGCCTCAACCTTGGACGATGAATTATCAAAAGGGACCGAGATTGATGAGATAATTGAAATCCAAAAGGTTTTATCTTTTTGACTCCTCTAGTACTTCAATTCACAGCCCTCCTAACAATCATCCTCAAGTTTTTGGTGTTATTACTTGAAGCACAAAGGAATCGAACATAATCATAGCTGGTCAGATCATAAACAAGCCTTGGATCATTAGACTTTTGTGGGTCTATGTGACCTGCACCAGATTGCCCAAACCTTGGCCTCTTGGTTGGTGGCTGCATCAGAGAAAATCTTCCGTTGCGATAACGTGTATAAGCAGTGGTAATTAAAGTCGACTTCAGATGTGTAGACTCAATCCAGTGGAAATGAGCCTCTAAGAGAGCTGCTGCACCGCTCACATGAGGGCATGACATGGATGTCCCTGATACTATGTTGAATTCCGTTCTTCGAGGATCGTTCAAATTCAATTGATGGCGGAGAGTCAGCACTCAAGGCCGCTAATATTTCAAAACCAGAGCGCTACAACAGCTGGCTTAAGCACATAGTTTGATCTCGGATTGGGCCCACGACCTGAGAATGCGGCAATGACAGGTGCTGGATGTATACCGAGTTGGGTGCCACGGAAGACAATTACAGCTGTAGGATTTCTATTCGAATTGAGGTAATGGAATACTCCTGGCGACTCTGGTCGAGGATATTCAGTCCAGGAATCATTAGAAGGCTCAGCCTCCCGGATTCAAAAATCCGGTACAAAATCTGATTTCTTAGCAACAACCACTCTAGCTACACCTGTTTCTTCAAAGAAAGACTCATTAGGGGAAATATTGATTTGTCACACACCACGATTTTTCCACCTGTACGATGTCCTCATTGAGAAATCCACGGCTGCAAATTGATGCTTCCTCAATTGACTTGTTAACTTTGGCCGCATTTCCTCCGTAAATCAATGGAAAGATGGTTGTTCGATGATGCTTTTTCATCTGGTAAAGTGTAACTCCACCTATAACACTTCCATCCCCAAGCACTAAATCAGCATTAAACATGCGATCAATGGTGCTAGCACCGACGGTGGTGAGCCAGGGAGCTGTATTGGCTACGCTTCCAGAACCGAAATACCCTCCATTTTCTGCGGCTGTGGATACTAAAATCCCTCTCTCAACGGCACCAACACGAGCCGATCACTATCAGGTTTTTGTGATAGGGTAAGTCGGCGAATGCGAGGGAACGAGATAAAATATCAACACCGTCGTCAACAGCCTGGTCCATCGCTGCAAGAACGTCACTGGATTTGCATTCTTCACCCCATCCTTCTGGAATACACGTACTTTGTAGACCGCCATTCTAGCTTTCGGTGCAATTTTTTTTTTTTTTTTTTTTTTTTTTTTTTTTTTTTTTTTTTTTTTTTTTTTTTTTTTTTTTTTTTTTTTTTTTTTCCGTGCCGCATCTCCTTTGACGTAGCTGGAGAAGTGAGGCATTTCTTACAAGACTTTCAGCTACTGTGGATGCTGTATGTGTGCCATGACCAGTTCTATCTCTAGCCGTCTGGAATTTCTCGCTTTCTTTACTGTAGTTGGCGCTAGCTCTCTGTCCCTCCACAAAGTATCTAGCTCCTATAATTTTCTTGTTACATTTTGATTTTCCAAATCCGATCCCTCCTTGGTAGTAGCCTTTCCACCCGGAAGGAATAGGCTGCCAAGGACCCTTATCATCAAGAAGCTTCTCCTTTCTGGCCAAATGCCGGAATCGAGTCACCCCGATAATGATCCGAGCCAGAATCAGAGGCATTCAGGAGTCCACTCAGACTAATTTGTATGGCTTCATTTGTGTGAGTGGAGTGAAGCCCAAGAAATTCAGAGGAACAAGTAGTCTAAGAAGACATCAATGGTGTAGTCTGTGAACAAACCTAATATTTCAAGGGCGATTTTGTAGCCTCTGTGCTTCTTCAATGGTAAGTCTTACAGAGAAACCGTGAAATACATTTTTATAGACATGGATAATACTTTTGCTATGATAGTTTATGTGTTTTGGTGTGGAAGAAAACAAAAGTGGAGGCATACCATTCTTCAACATGATCCAGAAAATTCTTCCGGTACTTAGGTCGTTTCCAACTCCAACAATGTAAGTCAGATGATCACAAGAAACATTTAAAGGAAAGTGCAAAAATTACAAGAACAGGAGCTTGAAGACAAGGAGGAGCCATCATAGATCGATCATATGAGATGAAAACTGAGAAGAGAAAAAAGTTTCTGCCTGCATTGTAGTGTAATCTGAATTTCGGACTATATTCATTCAGTAGTAACGATATAAATGATCATTGAGATCCTAAGCAAAGGATAATAACATTTTTCTACATGAGTAAAAATACAAAATACCACCTTGTAATTTTTGCTACCATTTTATTACCCATCTATTAATTTTACTAATAAATTCATACTAACCAAATTTTATATATATGGCAACAAATTTCCGTCAGCTTTTATATAATTATCGCCAAACAAACAAACACATTACGTGTCGATTCGCAAAACTGACACGTGATCATCATTAACCTTTCAAAAAAAATTCCGCATTCGTCAAAGCCACCACTTTTGGCGGCGCCGCCGTCGGTGGTCGTCAAAATTCTGAAATATTTTTTTATATCCGAGTCGTTTCGATGAGATGTATGTCATGATGGTGTTGGATTTTTCAATTTACAACCGCTTGGTATAGATCTAAGCTTAACGGTTTGCTACCGCACCTTTAAGTTTAGATCACATCAAACGGTTATAAATTTGAAAATCCGACACTACCACGACGCAAATCTGGCCAAAGCGAATCCGAAATAAAAAATTCTAAATTCCACCGCCCATCGAAATTGGAAATTTTTTTGCCGACTCTTTTGATAAAATGGACGTCGAGACGGTGTCGGATTTTTCAAATTTACAACCGTTTGATGTAGATCTAAGCTTAAAGGTGCGGCTCGTGACCCCACTTGAGGAGGCGCCGCCGTATGTGGTCGTCAAAACTTGAAATTTTTTTAATGGCCGGACTCGTTTCGACAAGATGAACGTTGTGGTGGTGTCGAATTTTTCAAATATACAACCGTTTAGTGTAGATCTAAGTTTAGCGGTTCGGTGACATGTTATTTTGGCTGTGAGTCATGTGTCACGTGACGTGTTGCTTCGTTTAGCGATGACTGTGTAAAATTGACTGAGTTTCTTGGCACATAGACAAAATTTGACCATAAATATAAATTTATTAGTAAAATTAACGTATGGATAGCAAAATGGTAGAAGAAGTCGTGAGGTAGTATTTTGTTATTTTTTTTACCATTCATGTAGAAAAATATTATTATCACTCGTAATTAAACTAGGATTAGAAGCTGATCATATGATTTTATCCCCTAACCCATACTTTTTTTTAACCGCTTCGAAGAGAGGAAAGAATAATGTTATAGCTATAGGTAGCCAATGATTCCTCGACTACTTTTTTCCCTGAAAGGATAATGAGGACAGCTATGTTTCCGATCATCAACGTTCGTCTTCCTCCTCTTTAATTGCATATATATTTCAATTACTTTTTACCCCTTCAATGTAAATTTTGTTACATAAATTACCCTTCGATTGTAAAATGTAATAACCCATAACTTTTAATATCAGATTAATGAATGATATATAATATTTTCATTTCAGAGCTAGATCAAGATTGAATAACAAATACAACTACTAAGGGTGTGTTCGACCGTTAGCCATGTATTTTGAACGCAGTTTCGTCTGTTTCGACACCTTTAAAATCGTGTTTTTA
Source organism: Oxalis stricta (assembly GCA_024708375.1). Lineage (NCBI taxonomy): Eukaryota > Viridiplantae > Streptophyta > Magnoliopsida > Oxalidales > Oxalidaceae > Oxalis > Oxalis stricta. The sequence continues at coordinate 19,865 of JANIEQ010001937.1, forward strand.
TTAAAATTGACAAAAGAAAAAAATACATTTAAAGTTGTCTAAGCTGACGGATTACTCTCCAACCACACAATTAACGCACCCTTAATTGATAAGGAAATACAGTAATTAGAAGCGAGTCTAGAATAAAAACGTGTTTATTATTCACATATATATCATCGATTAATTAACGTTATGGATTGAGAATATAATTCTAATGGAGTAGAGCAGGAGGAATCTTAATGCATTTCTGTAAGCAAAGTCTGGTACAACTTTCAAGCATACCGCCACACGACGCCATGACGCACTTTGTGTAACAAGCTTTCATCATCGACACACCAAATACCAACACCACAAATACTATTCCTAATAATTTCCTCGCCATTTCAAAAAAAAAAAGAAATAATATGGATCTTTCATTTCCAATGGATCGAGTTATTTATAGCTGCCAATTGCCTCATTGTTAAAATTTAAATTCAATGTATTTGACATGAATTAGGTTTTATTAGGTAATAAAATAAAATAAATTAATACTCCCAAATGGAAGCATAAATTATCGTCCAGGATTTAATTTGAAATTATGGAGAGTCAATGACAAAATCAAATTCCTAATGACCAGATCAGTACAAATCCTACCATTAACTATTATTAAGAGTAAAAAATATCCTTAATTTGAATGTTTACATATATAAAAAAGAATTTTTTTTTTAAGATGGATAATTTTTTCATATGTATATGTTGATCTTATCTTATTAACCGATTAGAGTACTATGAGTTTAATGAGTCTATGTCTGTGTAAGTTCATTTATCACACCTCGTATATATATGAGGTAAATTCATGAATTGTCTCTCAAAATTTACACATATCGTCTGAAAAATCTTATCGTTTTCCATCACTCAACGTTAACCTTAACATTTGGATCGAGTTTTCAGCAAAAAGAACGTGCAATAAAGTCTGCTGCCAGATATCAACCTGAATCGACCCATTTCCAACTCGTATCACAAGACATCTAATATGATTTGATTCATTTGATTTGATTTTATTTTATTTTTTGTAAATTATTCACGCATATCGCCATTTCATTGATCAAAGTAGTTCATACGTCTGGACTAAGCCGATTACATAGGAATCGGAACTTGGAAAAACAACACAATCGAAATCCAAAGGAAGTTTGGCTAGTTAGATTAGAGAGCCCTTTAATTATTCCCTTATTATTATTCTTTTCTACATAGATTATGCTTTTATTTAATAATTAAAAAGAAGATTGTTCCTTTAATATATTAGACAATGAAGTACATTTGCCAATGGGAGAATCAAAGTTATAGATGAAAAGAAAAAGCGAGAGCATAAAGACCTGAACTAAAATCTTCAAATTTTTGAAATGAGGATAAAAGTCATGTTCATACGATCGTCTATTAAATTTGTTGCCAAAAAAAATATCAAAGAGTTGCTATTATCACGACAGACGAGACACTTTAGCAACTAGGCGTTAGTCAATCGACAATAACACGATCCAATTTGAAGATTTTAGAGTGAAGAAATGACTTTTAAAATGTTGACGATAGACCTAGAACAACAAGATGTTCATCCATCCATTAGAAGTAACGACCTAGCAATAAAATAAACAAATTAGAGAAGCAACAAACAACCAAAAAACTACACCTGACCCACTGAAGCCTAAAGAACAAGCCCAAATAATGAAAGTGACCAAAAACACACACCGGCTCACAAACACTAAAAACACAAACCTCAGGTCCAAGTGATAGTGGTTGAGATCATTAATACCTGTTGGAGTGGCTTGTTTCATGGAACCTGCATTTCAAGACATGATTGAAGGATTGGTATGCTCCAATGTGAAGAAAGCTAAGAAGAAGAAAGCTTGTAAAAGCTTGCAGTTGAAGAAATCCAAATCTCAGATGGATAAAGCTATCAAAGTTGGGATCAATGCCTTTGTCAAGGCTCTTCGAGTGTTTTGGATGATTCTGAAGTGAAGAGAATCAAGACTAGATCGATTAAGGATGATGCAGGGAAGATTAAAGAAGATGAAGTTAAGTTGTCTGTGGAGGACGAAATGGCACACTGGAAAAAACTTGAGGACCTTGGTGTCTGTGCAAGAAAAGTCAGGGACGCTGCTGAAGTTTCGAAACCAGTCAAGCCGGAAATGCAATTGAGATTCCACCGGCCGGAATTCCGATTTGCGAAGGTCGTGACATAGCTGGAAATGATCGTGACAACCTCGGGAACAACGACATTGTGTTCAATTGCTTCGCAAATCAGCCGATCGAAAAGCCCCAATTTGCCTAGGGTTCCAGGTTACTTGTTTCATTGCTCAATTTTCTCTTTCTTCCGAATAATTAGGGTTAGCTTATCTTTTGCTATTCTTGATGGATTTTGATGATTCAAAAGGCCATTTAGGGTCGACTTGATGCTCTGAATCTGATTATGAAGTCAATTTTAGCAATTATCTAGTAATGAATAAAATGTCTGCTCGATCAACTTGAGTTCTGGGTTTTGTTGTCAGAATTGGGGATTTTGTATGCTGGCCATATTTCTTGTTCCTTTCGATTCAGTCAAGCTACATTATGCATTTAGAAGTTGTTATGGAGGTTTTACAAGATTGCAACATGAGAAGATGAAAATGGCTATTGTTTTAGCTTATTTCGGTTTAAGTTCAAACAAGTCCATTAGTCCTTTTAATTTTCAGTTAAGAAAATGAAGAAGTGAAGTTGTAGAATCATTTAGTGTAGTATTTAGAAGCTTTTTGCAATGGTCTTTCTCATCTGTCATGGTTGCATCAAAAGTCAACTCCAAAGTCAACATTTGAAGTATTTTGTGGTTTGATCTGCAAATTGAAGAAGAAGAAGAAGTATTACTGTAGAAAAATCTACCATTTTACTTTATCAAATGAGTTAAAACTTTCAAGAAGAAGTGGTGAGCAAGAAATTCGATGTGTGACTATTATGTGGCATTTTATTAGAAGTGGTCCCAAAAGTACTTTTGTTCTTAAATTTTCTAGCTTGTAATTTCTTCATTTTTCAGTATTGTAAAAACTCTTTTATGACGTCTAGGTTAGTTTTGGATCAATATATAAGGTCTTTAACTTTTCTCTTTTCGTTTATGAGCTCTTAGTAATATTGAAATCAAATCTGCAGTTTACTATTATTAAAGAGTTCATCATCTTTATTTTTTCAGTTTAAAAGCCTTTTTATTTTCGGTTGCATTGGTAATTTTGAGAGAAACCTTAGTACTAAAATCGAAACTAAATTAGATTTTAGGATCCAAACACCTTAGATTCCAACGTTTAGTCTCAGATTAGATTCAAATTTCAGCACAAATTTGATTATCATTCACTCGGTTACAAGTTTCATGTTTCTATTTTCTTTAGTATTGTCATGTTTCATTATTTTCGAGTCATTGATCTTGTATCTCGCCTCCGTTAGGGATACTTGGTCGACTAACAGTATTGTCTGTGCAAGAAAGGCCACGGCCGGCCAACCTAGTAGCTGACGCCGGCTCCAATCCGAGGAGAATTCAATTCGAAGTTGTGCACGGCACCATTTTATTAGATCAAGTCTTGTAAGTATGCATAGTTAACTTTCTTCTCAATAAAGAGCAGAGTCACAACTTTTTTTATTAATTTTTCATATCATCCAATTAGTCTAGCATTATGGATGAATGTTTGAGAATACAATTAATATATTCTAATGGAGTACATGAGAGGAGGAATCCTGCATCTACCTAAAAGCAACTTAAGCCTGAATTAAACTGAAGTATTACTCCTGGATGAGGACATGACGTTGTCCGCATAAGTTTATGAAACATGGATCCTCCTTAGGATCAGTACTGGCTCCTGTAATCTTCTGATCAGTTGAAATTATCTGGAAGAAGAAGACGCTTCCATTAGAAGTAAACATCAACACACCAAATACCAACACCACTGAAATATTACTCCTAATAATTTCACTCGCCATTTCGGAAATAAAATACTATATAAACTAATATGGCTGTGGATCTTCAATGGCCGGATCAATT
>JANIEQ010001939.1:0-10721 GCA_024708375.1 Oxalis stricta
TTCGTGAAATGTACGTTTTCGCCTCCATAACGATAATTTTGATTTTTGATTTTTTGCATGGATGCTTGCTTACGAATGTCGCATATTCGCTATGATGGATTGAAAAGAAAAAATATATATAATCTTTTTTTTTACCCTTTTAGGACCAAAAATTAAGGGTTTAAGTTCTAAGCCCTCATATTGTAAATACTCTGTTCAAATTCATTTTTCATTTTTCGTTTGAAAGCTTCCATGAAAAAGGTGCTTGGTAAACACGCGACGCGAGTGGTGATTTCAGTTTTTCATTGCCATGTGGTTGTTTGCTTTGTGAGAATGTCTATTGATTATGGCGACACAATATATGATTTGAATCTCTCAATCGAGTCGGTTACTTAATACTATTTGGTAGTTTGAACGATTTTGGTATTCCAGTAATTTCGGCATGCACGACGCAGCTACCGGAATCTAAAACAAAATTTCATCATAATTTTTTTCTTCACGGGAAACTAAAAAGCAATAATTCAGGAACCGATTAATGGGGATCTTATTTATTTTGATTCTGGTTGCTCATACTAACTGCATTGAAAACGTTCAGTGGACAGCTTTCAAGAGATATTACGATTTTGTTATTTGAATTTTAAATGAAATTCTGACTAGAGCACTGGTTATTATGGCAGTCGGAGAGGAATCGATCGAGGGCGGCTACTCGGAGGCTGCCCAAGCAAGAGTACATCAAAAGCTTGGCAAGGTATTGTTTTTCTTTGTTCCTATGATACATGAGTTAGATTGCTTTTGGTTCTAAGTTATATTGCTGATAGAAAGTGTACATTGACTTTGTGGCAATTAGTGGCCAATGAGTGTTACTCAGATGTCAATGCATATGTTACCCATGTCCTAATTAGCCTCTCTTTCATTTTGGATATATTACCATGTATTCAACCTTGCAAATTTTCTGAGAATGTGCATATATACCAAAATGAAAGGCATGAATCCATATTTGAAAACAGATAAAGTATTTTCCCTCTGTTGGGCTCTTTCAGCTAACTTTGAAATGTGTATTTCGAGTTTAGACTCAAAAGCTTATTCTACTTCATGTATGTTAAACTTTTGTTTTTAATGAGAACTAGAGGTCGAGGAGATTTTGTTTTTATTAGGAAATTTTGGCAGTAACTAGTTGGTGTGAAAGAGTTTGTGGAGTTAAAATTGGAAAAATATGAGGCTTAAACTCAAATTTTGACTCATTGTGTTGTGAATTATTTATCGGATTATCTCTTAACATGCTACTGAAATATGGTGCTATCTTCACTCAGAGTTTTGCTTTAAATTATAATACTGTCTAGTATTAGTAGCTATATGAATGGTTCTGTAAAACTTGGTCTAATGGACTTGAAAATGAATTTTATAGTTTTTCTTTCTTAAATTTCATCAGAGTTGAGACTATCAGTTTTTCTTGTTATGGGCGGTTGGCAAAGTGATGCATCTAATAATTGCCTACTTTTTGTATTCTGTAGCTATATTATTGTTTTCATATACAAACTTGGTCTAGGTGGTGATTCATCTTCTAGAAGTTGTCTTTTGTTCCTTAGTATGCTTGACAATGGTTTCCCTTTATCTGTTGTCAGCTTTTCTGATTTGGATTGTCTGTTGTTGGTGGCATTTATTACAGATGGAAAATGAAGGGAGGATTGAGTGCATGAATGCCTTGAAGGCAACCAGGAAATTGGGGCTAGCTGATAGAGATGTGTTGCCTGTCCTTCAGAATCTTTTTACTGTATATGGTCGGAAGTGGGAATATATCGAGTCCGAAAACTATCGAGCTCTGATAGATGAATATTTCACTTACATGGAATCAAAGGTACTTGAAACTCTTGATTCTTTTGTGGTCTCGTGTATGTATCTGTTCGATATAACTATATTTGTATTTTGTACTCTACCTTCTGTGATATATGAAAAGGATTGACAATATTGTTTTCTGATTCGTGAGTTCTTCTGTTTCACTTGGTTTTGTGCGTGTGTGCTCCCTTTTTTTCTCTAAATGGGTCTGGCTTTTGCATTTTAGGATCCGGAGAATGGAGAAAATGGACATGGCCATGACAGCTCCATACGTCCATCAAAAAGACAGCATTTAGGAAATGCATCAAATACTGCAGAAGTCAAACATGCAGTGGAGAGAAGGTAACTCCAAGTACTCCCTGCACTGTTATAATGTCATACAACTAGTAGAATGAAATGATCGAGCTTTTTCATGATCAGAACATAAAAGATTTGATAACTGAAAAGTAATGATCCAGAGTAGAATTTATTGAGCTTCAATCTTTGATTATAGCTTTTGAACCTGCCCTGTAATTATTACTCTTACTGAGTTGAATCTTATGTATCAGTAGCATTTGTTCATTTTGGGCAGAATTTCTTAGGTCTTACTAGTTATATTCATGATGCAGATTTTTTATATAGGATCGAAGATATTAGTGGTGGCGGCGAGGATATTAAAATTCCATTGGTCAGTCCATTTGGAAAAAAGGATCTGCTTCTAAGTTCATCTACATACGGGCGAAGTATAGTATATGAGAAGGCTAATGCTCATTTAAACGTCTGTTGGAATCGAGTTTCTGATGAAGACTGCTGTCCAAGCTGCTCAGGAGACTGTCTTGCTGCTCCAGTGCCGTGTGCTTGCACACGTGATACTCATGGGGAGTACGCTTACGCGTCAATGGGTGTGCTGAAGAATTCCTTGGAGCCTGCATCGCTTATAAAGCAGCAACCTGACAATCCCGACTACTTGGTTTTTTGTCAAGAGACTCAAGTCTGCCCGTTGAGGAAAGATTTATTGCCAGGCAACTGTCATGGTCATGTCATCCATAAGTTCATCAAGGAATGTTGGATAAAATGTGGATGTGACAAGAAAGGTTGTGGCAATCGTACTGTGCAGCTAGGTATCACCCGCAAATTGGAGGTGAGGTTTTATTTTATCTCTTTTATCCTTTTTTCTGCTGTATATTTATTATGTTGTACCCATCAAGGTCCTTTCTTAAAGCAGCTCAAACAGCAATTGTTTGGATGACGTCACCATTTTAGACTAGCTATTGACCAATACAGTGGTGATACTTGTTTATTGCCTCCCTGATAACATATGTATTTCAGTATGACTTTTTTCTTTATGATGCAACACTCAGGTGTTTATGTCTAGTAAAAGTAAAGGCTGGGGACTGCGGGCAGTTGAAGATTTGCCCAAAGGGGCATTCGTATGTGAGTATGCTGGTCTGATAATGACAAACACTGAGCTATATGAGAAGAACATGCAGAGAGGTGTCGGTGAGAGACATACGTATCCGGTAACTTTGGATGCAGACTGGGGCCTCGGAAAAGACTTTGAGAGACGATGATGCCCTGTGTTTGGATGCCACAGTTTCTGGGAATGTTGCTCGGTTCATTAATCACAGTGTAATATAATTGCACACTTTTGTTTATGTCTCTTTTTCTTTCCCTTTTATTCTTCAGCATATTGGCCCGGTTTCCTTAATTCGACTTTTCGACGTTCAGATGCCATGATGCAAACTTGATTGATATTCCTGTTGAAGTGGAGACCCCTGATCGCCATTACTACCATGTATGGATTTGGTCGATACTATATTTTCTTAATTAAGATTGCAATTTTTTATTACTTAGTTTTGATTGAAAGAAGGGAACAGAAACGTATTTCTAGCTTTACCTTTTCTCAGCAAAAGTCCTGATGTTATCTTACTTGTTTTGCATATCTGCAGCTTGCTTTTTTCACAACTAGAGAAATTCCTGCTAATGAAGAGCTGACATGGGTAAGTAGAGTTAGTTGGATCTTCATAGTACTTTATTCATTATCCTAGGTTAGGTTACCTTGCTGATGAACTGGAAACTGTTGGATTCTAAATTGATGTGTGATGAGACATTGCATATATAGCACTTTGGCCTGTGGAATTGATTGAATTAGTAGTTTTTCTTTTCTCTGAACATCGTTGCTCATGATGAGATTGTTGTCCGGTATTCTTTTGTTTGTATATTTTTACGAGTTATTCTATCCAGGATGTGGATTGTCTGAAAAACCTAATCGGTGAAACTTAACTGCAGGATTACGGCATTGATTTTGATGATGTATCAGCATCCTGTTAAAGCATTCCAATGCTGTTGTGGTAGTGCTATACTGCCGAGACAAGACAAGGAAAGGTATGAATATCCTATTTAGATTTTTGTTTCTCCGTCGAAGTTTTTCTATTACATCATATCTGCTACTAACAATCATTAATTTTATGGCGCAGGTAAATCAATCATGCCATATTGAATGGTACATCATTTGCGTTTCTTGAAAGAGCGTTTCTTGCTCAACAAGTCAAACACCCGATAGCACAGGATAGATACTTTTTTGTTACTGAATTTTTGGATATTTTTTGTTCAGGGGGTAGACTAAAGGCTTTTGTTCTCTCTTATGGATTCCATTGTTTCATTCGAAGTAATTGCAACTTCGAAATCCTAAAATTTTGTGACTGAATTCAACTTGAACCGATTTTATTTGTTTGGGCCAGGAATGAATCAAACCTTATACTATCTGTTTTTTTGATGATTACAAGTATGGTAAACCATCCATTTCGTCCCCTCAAGGTTTCTGACATACGTCTGAGAAACCCTTAACGGTATCCGTTTGCTCAGTTGTGATCCCGGAAGTTGAGGTAGTGTTGTAGGAACGAACAGAAAGGATTTTGTAGTCTTTTGTTCATTATTCTTCTCAGACCTCAGACTCAGTTAGTAAAGCAAAACACTTCATTGGCTCTCTTGAGATTTGAGATTCAAGCCATAACATGGCAAGAAATTTGGATAGAGTGTAAAAATAGAAGGTATGATGAATTTCACAAAAGAGCGCTTAAACTCTTATAAGTTGCCATTTGGTCCCTAGTTTTCCATCTATAATAGTGTAGGAAAACAAGACTCTCTACAAAAGATTAACCATTTGTTGTAGTGTAGTAGACATTGAAGTAATTAGAAATACACGGATGATTGATAGATGATATTAAACATGAAATGAAAGAGAGAAAACAAGAGAACTTCGAGACTATATTTTTGATAAATTCGGTATGAAAAATACAATGAGAGTGGCTTTCTTTAACTATTCTCACTTGCCATTTCTGGAGAAGAGATGGATTTCTGATTTCCGTTTTGCTTCATATTTACTATTGGCTCCACAGAGCATTGCACCATCATTTCCTCTTCTCTCGATATCACTCTCACCATCATTCCTCCATCGTCACCGAGCCTATCACTTGCAAGGATAAAATATCAATCCAAACTCTCAAACATAAATAAGCGTCAATTAAAAGTTTTCAGATTGATCTGAACTAACCGAAAAAATACCGTATATGTTTGCAGCCGTAAATCACCCTTTTGCGGAGCACTTGGTGTATTTCTTGCTCTTTGTGATTCCATTGATGACAACAGTGTTTACCGGAACAGCGTCTCTAGTGACGTCTTTCGGTTATGTGACTTACATTAATTTCATGAACAGTATGGGACACTGCAACTTTGAGTTCCTCCCCAAATTGATTTTCTCCATCTTCCCTTTCCTCAAATATCTCATGTACACTCCCTCGTAAGTACTCAATAACTAGTTATAATAACATTTTTTGTCCTTCTATATTAGTACCTTCTTCTGCAAGTTATCGTTTCTTGATTGGCACTCCACTCATTATTCGATTTTCTGCAGATTCCATTCACTTCATCACACCCAATTACGAACAAAGTACTGTCTTTTCATGCCAATCTATGACTTCATCTTCAACACGGTCGACAAATCTACAAATAAGTTGTACAAATCTTCACTGGAAAGGAAAGTAGATTCGGTCAACGTGGTGCACTTGACGCACTTAACTACGCCAAACTCAATCTACCATCTCCGACTTGGATTGGCCTCGTCAGCTTCTATGCCGATCACCAAGCCAAGTCCATATATCTCTTTCATGTGGCCTTTTACTTGCTTCTCTTTACTTCTGACTTGAATTCGTGGCTATTCCTTTGTTTTAGAGACTAATTCATTCAACAAACTCAAATTACAATCTTGGGTGGTGCCGAGATTCAGCGCATAAGTAATTCTTTATATATAACTAGTACTACCTTTGTCTCCGACTAGATGCCGTTTTTTAGATTCGTTTAAAAGTGTTTAAATACATCAATTTTTTGAATTTTTGAATGAATCTAAAAATTAAAACGTCATTATCTAAAGAAGGAGGGAGTAGTTTATTTGATAAATAGAGAAATCTAATATTTAATAATTAATTTATAACCATTTCTTGATCTTAATTTACTTAGTATTGCCTCCAATGGCAACAAGAAGCTATCAATAACTTGATTGCAGAAGCCATTGTATTTAAAGGTAATCGTATAACTTTAAAGAGGTTCGACTGTAAATATCTTACAACTTACTTATATACCATAAATGGTGTAGAAATGGCTAGTGGGAGATGGATTGAATGGTGAGGAACAAGCAAGCGCATCGAAGAAAACACTTTTCAATCCTTCCCAAACAATTACGTACGCAAAGGTTGTTTTTACTACAACGCCAGCAATGATAATTCCCAAGTCTTTACAGAACATACACTCTTGTGAGGTTAGTCTCTTCTCATCTATTATATTCTATAATCAAGTAATAAAATACCAATCTTCTTCTTGTTTTTTTTAACCATAATCAGATGAAATACTAATATAAAACGTTTTTTTGGCGGCAGCATTGACTTCCAATAGGAGTGATGAGTGCTTGGCGTATAGCTGGAATGTATATGCCTTGGAGGATTGGAACACGAATGAGTGTGGCGACATTGTTCAGGATATCGATCATGTTTGGGAAGCAACTCTTCGACATGGTTTTCATCCAATTTCGGCCTGATTAAGGATTCAACCTCTTCTTAATCCTACGTGCGTTAGGATTCGGCAAGGCCATGTTTTTTTAGTTGTAACAAGTGCAAAGTTTTTATAGTCGAAATTTCTAAATGTAAGGGTGCACCATATATATCAAAACAATAAAAACGTACATGTTTGATAACAGTAAAGTAAATGTGAAGGCAAGATTTCTAAATCACAATCCTAGAGCCGAATGATTTCAAAGATTTTGGCTGTAATTTAAACAGATTTATCACAGAATTGGAAAACTTTTTACATCCGGAAGTAAAAGGTATTTCAATTGCAATATGATTCGATTTGGAGGGATGGATGTGAAACGTCCTTTATCAAACAAAAGAAAACGTAAACAACAAACCAACCTTTAATTGCAATGGACAACACCTTGGAAACGAAGCTACAGAGGTGTTGTATGAGGATTGAACTACATTGGCAAAGGAAATTGTACAGACATTCATCAAGAAACTAAGCCTGAACACATTGATGAGAAAATTTTTGACAGCAAAACATCTAAGAGACCTGGAGGTTCATCGAGAGTGCGAGACTCTTACAAAGAGACTTGCAAGTTTTACTAGGCTAAATGCTTTAGATGTGCCTATGAAGCAAGAGTAACACAGATTACAAAACAAGAGAAGACTTTAATAAAAGTACAAGTATATGCACCAACAAAAGCTGACTCTCCAATTATAGGGCATCTCGGGATGCAATTCGGCATGTGATTGAATCTTCATATGAAGATATCGCCATTTCCACTGTTGTTATTTTGTAGTGCTGGAGAAGATCAAACATTAATAAGCAGAAGAAATTCATTTAGGAAAATGTGGAAAAACAAACCATATCTAATGTATGTACAAACCTTCTGTATCTGAGCTTTGTCTGCCCTCCCTTCGAGCTCCTCCAGATCAATCTCTGTTCCTTGGATAAGTTTCTCCACAGATTTCATCTATAAAAAGTAAAACAAAGCAAATAGAATGGCTTTAATCATCTGTGCAATAATTAGATTCCTTTTATAAGCTACAATAATATTTCCTTAACTTACGTCTTCAGGGAAGCATTAAAACAAGCCGCAAGGATATAGGGTTGTGCTGTCAGATATGCCGCATCTTTTCAAGGATTCTGTAATCTGATATGTGATGGGAAAAGAAAAGAAAGAAACCTTTATTAACTCCAAATTGCAGAGAGTAGAAAGAGAGTAGCAAACTACAATGACAAAAAAAAAGTATTGGGGACATAAATTACATGCTTGGATCCTGAATAATTGTAAACAAGCTCGGAATGAAGAGTTCGTGTAGTTAATGAATCCCGTGACTTGGATACAAGTGTCTTATACGCAGCAGCGAGAACAGGAAAAACACCAGGGATCTGTCCCAATATAAAGTTGGAGAAACTTAGAACAAACAGCTCAAACCAAACTTAAAAATAGGAAATATGACAAGCTCATGTAAAGTTTAACAGAATCATACAAGTGAGGCATTGAGGAAAGCAACTTCAGGCTCTAGTGTCCCAGCTTGCATACTCTCGAGGAGTTCCCTTTAGAAATGAAATTGATAGCAGATAGGTCAATATGAACAAAAAAACACATATACATAGTGAGTTTCAAGGTTTACTATCATCGAATCAACAAAATCAAAAGGAAACATTCCACTTAATCACAATCATGTATGACTAAACAGAAATAGAATCATGTTCAGTAAAGGGTTTCACTTTCGAAATCAGAGTTATCGGTAATTACAAACTAAATAAGAGCAGGCCAGAGATGATATACTTGGAATTGATAACGTTTTCGAAAAGAGCGAGTGAGATAGTGTTTCCTCCATTGACTTCGAACACCTTCATTATTGTTTAGCTGCTAATTTGTTCTCTGGTTTCTGGAAAATAATGCAGCAATATCAACAACAAGTACTAGTGTATAGTATAATCACTGTATCAGCTCAGAACATCAAACAATCAATGTAAAATAAATAAATTCGTGATGATTATCATACCGAGAATTCGTTATGCCGGAAAAATACGTCGACGTTGAATGATTTCAGTACCTGGAGAATACGTTTCTTCTTGTTGGTTGCCGGCCGACTGGGAAATGGGATTGCGAGGTAAGGTATAGGGCTTCAAATGACTTTAAATGACGACTTTGCCCTTTTTGAGTTTAGAGATAGAGGAGGGCATGTCTAAATCCACGCCACTAATTTTGCTAAAACCAAACTATCAGGTTTATTTAATAGAGAAAATTGACTGTTCTTACCCCTTAAAAATATTATCTGACTGTTGTAACTGCACTATCAAGATGGCGGGAGAGCATTTACGTTGTCCGTTCTTTAAATGATTGACATATTGATCAACAAGACAACCGCTTGAAATGTAGGTTTCAGTAAGCATATAATGGACGGAAGTGCAAGTGCTCCAAATTTTCCCTAAATGACAATGATATACTCAGTAGAATACATATTTTTTAATTTTATTTTGTCTCAAAATATATGATTTCATAATTAATTTAAATTAAAATATATTAAATTTATTTTTTTATATTATTTTTTATTAATAAATTAAAAAATATTTACTTGATAAGTAATTTAAAAAATACTAATGATTAAGTTGTGTTTCGAAATATTAAAGATTACTGTGAAAACTTTTGAAACACTGGATTGGTGGATCTTATTAGGAATATCTTTTGATAATGACTGTATTGCAATTGATAATAATATGGAGAGATAAGTGATTTGAATTTATTCATTAAAAGAATTAGGATGGATTTTCAAAATAAAATAAAATTATGAAGGATGAAAATAAAATTATACAACACCCAGAAAAAAATCGAATAAATTTATGTAATTAGATGGTAAACAGATATACGATAACATAAGATTACTTTTATCATAAACCTCATATCTACTATTATAATGACTAATGAGGACTAAATTGTGTTGGAAAGAAAACTGAGGTATTGAACAGCAAATACTAATTTTAAGGCAGTAAAATCAATTACTCCATTCGAGCATGGTTATATGGGGTGTGCCCATAGATATATAGTATTAGATGTAGACACTCGTCCCTGCTAAAAAGAACAGCAACTCGTAGTTTCATTCTCCAGAGAATGGGGAACATCGGTGCAAGTGACTCCACTATGTGGAGTGTACAATGAGAATCCATTGTCGTACTTAGTCTCCATTGACGGCTTCAATTTCTTAGTCGATTGTGGATGGAACGACCGCTTCGATCCTTCTCTCCTCCAGCCTCTCTCCAAGTAGCTCTCTCTCTCTCTCTTTCTGTTTCTTGGAGCTTTTTGATAGAGTAACCTAATCCAGAATGAGCTTAATTTCAGGGTTGCATCAAAGATTGATGCTGTTTGTTATCGCATCCGGATACATTGCACCTCGGTGCTTTTCCGTATGCTATGAAGCAGTTTGGACTATCTGCGCCGGTGTTCTGTACCGAGCCTGTGTATAGACTGGGCATGCTCACTATGAGCGATCAATATCTTTCCCAGAGGGTAAGAAACGAATTTTAGTTGTGTGCAGCAAACGAATTTTAGTCGTGGTATGAGTTGTGACTCCCTGTCATCTTGCAGGCAGCTTCGGATTTTGACTTGTTTACTCTTGATGATATCGACTCTGCTTTCCAAAGCATTACCAGGCTCAATTACTCTCAGAATTATCATCTCTCTGGTAAACGAATGTAGTTGATTTCTGGTTCTCTGTATTTGGTATAGATGTTGTTGATATCTGATTCTGTTCAGCTCATTGTTATTGTTAGGAAAGGGTGAGGGAATTGTGATATCGCCCATTGTGGCTGGACATCTGTTGGGTGGTTCTGCCTGGAAGATAACTAAGGAC
>JANIEQ010001942.1:0-13425 GCA_024708375.1 Oxalis stricta
CTCTGAAATTGGGAAACTGCATTTGTGTCCGAGATACCTGGGAAATCCCTTTCGAATGAGAATTCGATGACGCTATCCAGTTTGCTCTGGTTTAGGATCAACTTTGAATCTCTCTCGGCAAGCGACATTGAGCTTTCTGAGGATTATACTTGTGTGATCTGTCATGGGTCCTGATCCAAAGACGACTCATATTTTTGGTGACTGCGTTTAGAAGGTCACTCGAGCTTAAATAAGAATGGAAAGGAAGAGTTTGAAATGGGCCCAAGCTGAAACAAGCTCTGCTCCTTCGAATAGCCAGCGTGATGGCTTCTTGAGCTATTGTTACTATTGCAACAAGAGTCTACAAGGAAAAGATATTTACATATACAGGTAACTCCTCTTGTATCAAGAATCGTTAAACGCCTTTGAATTACAAACACATTGTTCCTAAAATTGAAATTTTTTGATATCCTGCAGAGGTGAGAAATCATTTTGTAGCTCTAGCTGTCGCTCGTAAGAGATTTTGATTGACGAGGCTTTAGAGGAATCGGTCAACATGGCTTCTGAAAACACTAGCCAGTTCCAAGCTTCGGGGAGACACTTCCTTTGAGACTGGCATTTTGGCTGCTGCTAAAGTCTCTTAGACTGATGATGAAACTGTCACAAAGTAGAACATTCTGATCGTCTAGTTACTTAGAGCTGTCTCTTTTTGTGTCTATTTGCAGCCATGGATGATCGCTTTTGTATATGGCTGTGCTTGATTCAGTTCTTAAGGCCAGCTTAGTTAGATTTGCGTAGAATTCATGTAAGAAGGGTAGACGCCTCCTTTTATGGCTCCCCCATATTTTATTTGTTCTTTCTTTGTTTGCTGCAATTTTTACTGTAGCGAGGACCGGAATTATAAGGAAAACAAAATTTTTGATCAAGAACTCATCTCTTTATTTGCTTGGGAGTTTGGTCTTTTAAATTTCTGATTGCTTCATTAAGATGTTTAATGTTTAGCATATAGGTAAAGAAGCATGTATTTATTTAGAGACGGTGGGAATATTTCTCACCATGTCTTCATATTTTAGTTTTGAAGGTTTTTTGTTAACATTACAACGCCTAGATCAAATATATGTGGTCAATGTTGATCAAACATAGAAACCAATTGTCGTTTTACAAGAATCGATAAGACAATTGAATGTGAAATCAAACATATATATTCAACTTTCTATGCACTCTTCAAATGCAAGCAATCCAAACAACAAAAGGAAAATTACAGATGAAGAAACCAAGCTGAAAAAGAGGCTATTTGCAAGAATATAGAGATTTTCATTGCCTCCTACAAACAGTATCGACATTTGCTTCCCGATCAGTCCGATATCGTCATATTTGATCAGCCTCTCGTTTGGCGGGTGTTGTAGGACTTACAATGGGGGGCATTTCTGAGCGACAACATGGAACGGTACATTTGACGATTTCCCACAATCGTTACAGAGAATCGAAACCATCATGTTTTGATAAGTTTCAGGCATAGGAGTTGACGCTATCTCTACGTCAAATTTGTCCCAGACTTTGGACATGTCGCAGACCGATTTGGAACAAAGAGGGCAAGCATACTGATTATGTTCCCTCATTTCCTTCAAGCAGTTTGTGTGAATTGTATGTCCACATGGCATACATGTGACGTCATTCTCGACTCAAATAGATACTGCAAAAAAGAAAAGAAAAAAAGTATTTTTCTGAGAAAATTCACTAATGTAAACAACATAACATGAATTCTAGAGTGTGAAGTAGGAGTTATACCTCAAAACAAACAGGGCAATCATGATGCATTGCACCTTCTACACATGGATGACTGTTTTTAAGGAGGTTTGAATAGCAGCAACCTATCACAAACAATGACAATGTAAGTTTTGTAATTATCAAACATCTTTAACCAATGAGAGTGTTAGACAAAATAATTAAGGAGAAGAAATCTTACCACTTGTCACAATGGAAGAAGTTTTCACGCCCTCCAATTCTGCATAATCCACAGCCATCACAATGGTACTGTCTCTTTAATGTCTGCAAGATGATAAAAAAGTAACAGAAAAAACCACGTCCTATTAATTGTAGGAGAAAAATCAAAACAAAAGGAAAACAGAATTAAAGGCAATGAAATAAGTTGGTAAACTTACGTCATCATCAAAGAGCTTGCAGATCTTGCAGAAGTACTTTCCCATACATACACCACAGTTGACGCAGACTTGGCCAACCTGGTCATAATTAACAAAAACCAAAATATGTGTTGGGGAGACTTGATGCCTATCAGAAATATCAAACCGATAAATCATTTTTGTGATATTATTACATTACCTCTTGCTCAGTTCCACAAAGCGAACATATCACCTGCAGATGTAAAAGAAAATTTAGAGACATAGAGGTGCAATTAGATAGAAAACCAGACGAAGTTAAGGAAATATGGAGCTTACTTGTTTCATCAAGTGTCGTGGCATATCATGTCTTTCTCTCAGATCAACATTGATATTGTTCTGCATACAAACAGTACCAATATCAGTCTAACATCCATTCTCAATAAGTCCTAAAATATATATGTATATGTAGCACAATCCTTACCAACATACACTTTCTAAAACGAATAATAATAAATGTAACAATATTAATATATACAAGTACAAGAAAGCCCGCCTTAGCGTCATTGTGGCAATGGCGACAATCAAAGACCTCACCACAACAAGGGGCTCTAATTCGGCATCTGCGTCGATAATGAGGCACACCTGAAAAACAAACATATGATGTTGATTATAAGACAAAATATTAAATGAAAACAAAAATCACAATCAAAACAAGAAATTTCAAGTGGTTTACCCAAACTCCATAAACCCCTTGTCCAAAAGTTCATCGGCTTTTGCATTTGTTGATTCTAGTGGAAGCATGTATTCTTCAGTGGCTGTATCACTTTGGCTTTGGCCTCTAGATTGTTCCAAGTCAGAATAATTTATTAGGTTCTCCATTAAGACCTTCAACTTCAGTAAAAAGAAACACCTGCATAGATAATATGAATAAACGTTAGCATAGATTCAAAGGTTTCAAACAGAATTAATCACCTTGCTGATTAAGTCAAGCAAACACGCCAAGACATTGTGGCTTTCTTCTACATCGCTGCAGACCAAAACATAGTCCATGTAAACTTGTAAGGATGAAACAGCTCCGAGTTAGAAATAATCTATAAAAACACAAAGATTTATAAAAATTTGCATAATAACTAAATTGCAGCTCTCCGGAATTGCAGACATCTGCAAATTGTAAGCTACAAAGTTGGAATGATCTCTTGAATTGAACGAAGCTCTTGAAACAAATCCAACTACGGAACGACAGATAGAACTCCCAACCTAAGGTAAAAGCAATTCACCACTCAGTCACATTGGTTTTTTTTGAAAGGAAATAAAACAGGGAAATAGTGTGTGAAATGAGAGGTTAGTAGTGTTATTGTCCGACACGTCCAGCCTACCTCCATTAACAAACTCTGCACCAAGTCTTCCAGGGATCTGAACTTACCGAATCACCAAACCATTCACTTCAAAAGGACTCCACTTTCACAGAGCCTCATTCCTTGTTTTTTTTTTTCAATTTAACAGTCAACATAATAATGGTTCTAAAGGTTCAATATTTTGATGGACAACTAATGTACTCAAAAAAAAAAAAAAAAAGAGATGGCCCTCGAATAACCCTGACTCGTGAATATTTTGTAGGTTTGCATAGAAAAGTTTAACAAAGAGCTTATTGGGAAGTAAAGTTTTACCAACACCAGAAGGTTTTTGAGGGCTGCTGCATACTGAGGAATAGCAAAGTTGATTTTAGGTACTAAATGAGAAATGAAATCCAATTAAAACTACCCTGGATAAGAATGATATAGATCTTTGATCAACGATTAACGAATCTTTGTGCTTCAATCAGCAGCTCGGCCATCGATGGATAGCTCCCCTTCCGTTGACAAACATAAATTAACTTGAGCCATCTCAGCAGCCTCTGCAACTCAACTAAGAAATACATCTACACACACATATCACTTCAACATCCTTAGTTCCTCTAAACCACTTTTTTTTGTCTATCTAGATACCTTCCGAAACTCGTTAGGTCCTCTGTCCATAGATACCTTCCCGGAACACGTCAGGTCAGCACACTCCTCCTTCAGAACCCCCACCCCCACATCAACTCGTTTTCACATCTATGCTAATATGAATATCATTTCGGCATTCCAATATTTCAATGTTAAAGATTAAAATCAAGTTTAAACCTGGAATTTCCAACAATCTTGAGAGTAATTTTGTGCTATAATCAATCTCTCACAATAAATCAATAATCAGTACCAAGAACTAAATAAATCAGAATCATAGAATCACAAACAAGCAATAAAAGAAACAGAGACGAGGCAGAGAATCGCAAATCAAAAGCTAAGCTAAATATATATAATTCTTCAAATGATAACGAACTTTCAACTTCAAACGGGTAGTTGCCGATCGTAATCCGAGTTACGATCTCGGAGCTCATGGTCGATTCTCCTGCAACCACTATTCACAGGTCGAGAAAAAGATGGATACTACACAGAAACGTTTAGAGTGGGGAGAGAAATATCAATTAACACGAGGTATTGTTTTGATTATAAGAATGAGGAGAGAGAAATTAAGCTCCATTTATATAGTTAGAAATTACTATGGAGTAGTATGATTCTACGAAAACGATGTATGGATTTCTTTTCTCCATTGATTTACGAAACGTTGACAGTTTTTTGTCGTGACCAGGCAATCTGTAGCTTACAAAAAATATCTTTTCTCATTATTTTATTTCTATCTTTGGGAAATAATCTGGTGGATTCATGCTCAGTTTTCTATCTATCAAGTAATGCTTACTTGGCATAACTCGACAGCGGGTCAACTCCTTTTATATAAAGAGCTTTCAAGGTCGGACTTGAAGAACATTGAGAGAAAGGCGGGGGAAATTTGGCGCGTGTCATTCGTCTAGCTGTCATGTGCCGTAGGAATTTCACACGTGTATTGGTCGGCTTGACTATTCTAGGGGAAAGCTTTTTCATTGGGATTATGATGACGTGGATTGATTTTAGGATTGAGAAAACCATTAATAAATCCGAATTTATTTATTGTTCTTCATGTTCCCACTATTCACAAATAAATATTTCTGATTCAATCAATTGTAAAACTTTGTCGCGTATGAAAATGGATGGATTAGTAAAAGGTTTGTGGTAACATTTCTTTACGTATCAAAGAAGTTTCATCGAGTTAAGCTTATCATAATCCGACCGGATTAAATGATTGAAATTAAATTAATGTTTTACTATTAACCAAAACTAATTAAATTTGTTTTAGTTTTGAGTCACGTGTTATTTAACTCTACAGCTGAGACTGTGAATGTATGACACCTGCACAGTCAATGTACGAGGTCGAGAAGTGAAAGTGATTAACTGCACGTATTAAAAACAGTATTATACCTTAATCAATAATCAATTTGTATTGGATAAGATCCTAAAACAAGTCTAAATTAAACAAAACAACAATAATCATGAGAGTTGAATTGATCTTATCTAGTTAAAGAAGCAATCATGCAACATTTAAATTATCCGATGTATAAAAAGATGAAAGTTCATACTTTGGCCAAACCACGTCGACAGTTTTGCTTCCATGAATGGATTATAGTTCATTCACAAAGATACAATAAGAGTCTTTTCTACGACCTTAAATATTTTAAAAAAATAACTATAGACAAAATAAAATCGAACAACGAGTATCAAGCTATGAGAGAATATCAATTAAATACGGTAAAAATATAAAGAAACGGAAATTCCTATCAGAAGACAAGAAAGAGAGAATATTAAACATATAAAGATTTAAGTAGAATATTTATAGAACCAATATATAAAAGTTTGATTTTAATAAAGATTAATTTGATTTTTTTTTTTTTTTTAATAAAGTAACGATGAAGGCACTACACCCACCATACCACACGCCGACATGAAACTCCTACCAGATTCACAACTGCGTTCCAACTACTAGAAACCGGCACCCTTACTACCTACTTGTCGGCTCGTGCATTTGGATTCCGCCGATTCAAAATATGTGAGATTGATAAGCATAAAATCGTCTAGAGAGGAAAGCATAATTCATCACCAAATGCTATGGGCTTAGAGAAAATTCTGATCTCTCTAAATCTTGGGCTTACTAGACATTGGATTAAAGTTTAACTAGGCTGAAAAAACAAAAAAGGAACTGGTCATGATACGCGTGCGAATCGGTTTGATTATCGATTTATAAAATTCGGTGGATAAATAACCGTAGTCAACTGGTCGGTTTGAGTTCGAAGACGGTTCGGGGTCGGTTCAAATGGAAAATATAACTCCAGCATGGTATACCAGATATTCCCCAGAATCGAAGCTTGCCAACATTTTTTTGCTTCTCCCTCTAGAATTCTACTCCATTTCTTCTGTCAAGCATATAGGCTACGCGTCCAACGAGAGACCTCCCATTATTTGACGTACCAAACAATCTTATAAAAATTGTTTTCTTTTTTTTTCCCTCAAAGATCGACCTATTTTGCGAGTCTTCAATAGGTCATGGCTTGGCGGGATTAATCACCCAAGTAATTTCTCGACCATATTTCTTATTATGATCGATGTTGGGCTGTATTAATTTCCGTTTCTGCTTTATGGGTTTCGGCTCTAGGTTTTTTTCAATTCAGTGTTAATTTCCATTTCTGTTATATGTGTTGTGGATCATATGTATCTGGTATAGTGTTAGTGTGGAATGGATAAAATAGATGGTGTATGGGCTGTGTTAACGCATATTAACAATGTGAATTTGATAATCTGGTTTGTTGAAAACAGAAAAAAGTTGAGAACTTGACTGGTGCATTTCAATTCAACAACCAATGAAATGACTTTTTTTGGACGGAGTTTACGTAAATAACTTCTGGCGTTATCTATGATATGAATTTGTGGGATTTTCTTAAAACTAGAATCTTATTTGAGTTGACAGACAGGCCACATTGCATAATATTTGGTATCAGTTAAGGAAAAGTGAGTCTTAGTTTCTGTGCTGGCCTTTGGTCTCGTGCACTTATATGTGTAGGAAGAATCTTTATCAATATTTTTATGCAATGTTTGTTTGAGTGAGCTTAAATTTCATGTTGAATTGTAAAATTCTCTTGTGAACATGTTATTGTGTTAAAATTTTCTGGTGAACATAAATATATAGGGATGTTTATTGCTTCTTTTGATAATGTGTTATTTTTCTTCCACAGGTTACAAGACATCAGTCGAAGCTGGGACAGTTCAAAAATTTGCTAGCTAGAACTTATTTTCTGTTCAAAATGGAGGTGGATTAGGTAAGTAGATTTGTGCATGTTTAAGATTTTTTCATGGGTGATTTTAACGTTTCTCTTCAATCCCTGATATGGGGCAACCGTCTACCTTGTGTGCAGGAAATCGTGCTTTTGGTGCTCAAGGAAGATTTCAATCGAGCTATGTTGGGAGTTTAGCTCGTAGAGTACGTGATGTGGATGAAGCCAGCGAGGTTGCACACTTAAGAGAGTTGTTCCGTCGCAATGATCCTGAAAGCCGTAATAAGAGGTTTTGAAAGCCAGCCTTCCCTGCATTATAATCCTTCTGCTCTGTCTGAATATATTAAAGCATTGGTCAAAGTCGATCGGCTGGATGAGAGTGAGTTGCTCAGGACATTGCAAAGAGGTAGGTATAATGTATCTCCCTATTTTCTACTGCTTTGTTCAATAATCCATGCAACTCGGTACCCACAGAACATTATTATGAATCAAAATTAATTATTTTAATCGAGTGAAGATAGTCATGAATAAAATGCTTGCAATTTAGGGTATTGCAAACTCAGGCAGGGAAGAAGCCAGTACATTAGGCCTTTCAGCTTTGCGAAATGTGGGGAAGTCTACAAAGGATGGTCTTCTTGGGACTTCCAGTGCTCCGATTCATATGGTTACAGCTTAGGTGGTGGGTGGCAATTCAAAAAGCAGCTGTGGCGTACAATTCGAACCATTGTTCTTGGTTTTTTGTTGATTTCTGCTGGTGGAGCACTCGGTATAAGGTATAATAAGCGTATAACGCCTGTTGAGTTTTCCTTTATCCTCTTGTTTTCAGCTGAAAAGCTTCATCTTTGCTTGTCATTTATTGCATCTTAGGTCGTGGACTCCATAAAGAGGTGCAACCCAGCATGGAATCTAACACTAAATTCAGTGATGTGAAGGGAGTTGATGAAGCCAAAAATGAGCTTGAAGAAATCGTCCATTACCTGCGTGATCCTAAGGTGAATGCTTTCTTTCCCTTTGTGTCACATGTGCCATGAAGTGGATGATGTGTTCTTATCCTTGATGAACAACTTTTCATCATTCCTTTCCCTGAGCCAGCGCTTTACTCGTCTAGGTGGAAGACTTCCCAAAAGGTGTTTTTGCTGGGGTGGGCCCACCTGGTACTGGAAAGACTATGTTAGCTAAGAGCAATTGCTGGAGAGGCTGGAGTTCCATTCTTTTCATGCAGTGGAAGCGAGTTTGAAGAGATGTTTGTCGGAGTTGGAGCCCGCAGAGTGAGGGATCTGTTCTCTGCTGGAAAGAAGCGGATCTCCCTTGTATCATCTTTATTGATGAGATAGATGCTATCGGAGGAAGTCGTAATCCAAAGGACCAACAATACATGAAGATGACTTAAATCAGCTTACTTGTTGAATTGGACGGGTTTAAACAGAATGAAGGTATCATCGTGATCGCCGCCACTAATTTCCCGGAATCATTGGATAAGGCACTGGTCAGGCCCGGACGGTTTGATCGTCACATTGTCGTTCCAAACCCAGATGTAGAAGGAAGGAGACAGATACTGGAAGCCCACATGTCAAAGGTATTAGTATTGTTTCTCTTAATGAAAATTATGCCTTTTAATACATTTTTCTAAAATTGAGTTGGACTCTGGTTTTGCCAATATTCTTGTTTTTATTTGTGGACAATGCTTCTGGTATAATGGCAGGTGCTGAAGGCGGACGATGTCGATTTGATGATTATTGCTAGGGGCACTCCAGGGTTCTCCGGTGCTGACCTGGCAAACTTGGTCAACGTCGCTGCTCTCAAGGCTGCTATGGATGGTGCCAAAGCAGTGACAATGGCTGATTTAGAACATGCAAAGGACAAGATTATGATGGGAAGTGAATCGTAAATCCGCTGTCATTTCCGAGGACATCGCGAAAATTGACAGCTTTCCACGAAGGTGGCCATGCTCTTGTAGCAATCTACGCCGATGGTGCTCTTCCGGTTCACAAGGCAACAATTGTCCCTCGAGGAATGTCTCTCGGAATGGTTGCCCAGTTGCCCGACAAAGACCAGACAAGTGTTTCTCGGAAACAGATGCTGGCTCGGCTGGACGTTTGCATGGGAGGCCGTGTTGCGAGAAGAGCTCATTTTCGGAGAAAACGAAGTGACTTCCGGGGCGTCTTCCGATCTCCAACAGGCAACGCAGCTAGCGAGGGAGATGGTTACTAAATATGGTAATGAGTAAGGAAGTCGGGTTTGTGGCTCATAATTACGACGACCATGGAAGGAGCATGAGCACTGAAACTCGGCTCCTTATTGAGAAAGAAGTCAAGCTCTTCTATCGAGAAAGCTTACAATAACGCGAAGACCATTCTAACGACTCATCAGTAAGGAGCTCCATGCACTCGTACATGCTCTGCTCGAGCACGAGACACTTTCGGGAGCTCAGATCAAGAGTCTGCTTGGCCAGCTAAACTCGCAGCAGAACCAGAAATTACAACAACAAGATAAAATAGTTGCCGGCTCTCACTCCAAGCCGAGGCCGCCAACTTCTTCTTCCTCCAACCCTGTAGCATCGGCTGCTGCGGCAGCGGCGGCTGTTGCCGCGGCTGCAACTGCCGCAGCCAAAGCGAAAGGCATTGCATCCGTTGGATCTTAGCTTAAAATACGTAGTAGTGTCTATTTATTTGAAGGTGTTGTTTTGACAAGGTAAAACAACAATTGAGTTGGAAATTTTCAATAAGAAATTTTTTACTGCGCCGACAATTTTTACAGTCTCTAGTGTTGTGCTAGTTGTTTTTATGAATCAATCAAACTTAAGGGATCTTATGTCATGTTATATCGATTATATATACTACACCAAGTTCACCGTCTACTTTGATGATACAGATTTTTCATCCTCACTTCTTTTTCGTTCAAGCTAGCAACTATAATTTTTGGGACCCAACATTTCAACATATTATTAAAGTAAAACAAATTATATATATAAAAAAAGATTAAGAACTCGTAATTTTTTTCTTGTTAAATGTT
The DNA here is from genome assembly GCA_024708375.1 of Oxalis stricta. Taxonomy (NCBI): domain Eukaryota; kingdom Viridiplantae; phylum Streptophyta; class Magnoliopsida; order Oxalidales; family Oxalidaceae; genus Oxalis; species Oxalis stricta. The sequence continues at coordinate 10,327 of JANIEQ010001942.1, forward strand.
AAAGAAGCTTAAAATTTTATTTAGATGAAACCCACAAAAAAATGAGCAATGAGAATTATGGCCCAATAGTAAGATCATTGCTATTTGGATGAAGCCCACAAAAATGACCCATGAGAATCATGGCCCAAAAGTGGCCCAATAGTAAGAGCATCGTACATGGAAGAGAAATTTCAATTTGTTTTCATATAAGAAAGATTGAAATTTTAGGGCAAAGAAAAAAACAAACAAATTAATTAGTTGCAAATGTACGCATGCATGTAACTGTAATTACTTGCCTAGTAAGAAAAAATCCCGGTGCTTAAGGAATAAGCTAATACCTAGCTAGTATATATAAGTAGGTAGGTTTAATAGTATCATACATATTAATAATTACTAGCTAGCCTCTCTAATCTCTTTGCAACTTAATTAGAGAGTAGGTACGTACTATCGATCGATAACGATGGATTCATCATCACTTCCACCTGGTTTTGTATTTCAACCAAGCGAGCAGGAGCTGTTACGGTATTTCCTTTTTCCTATGGTTACAAACGGCTTTGCGTATCTCCCCGAGTTGGATTTCTATGGAGGCTCGATCGAAGTTCCAGAGATTTGGGAGAAACACGGCGGGCTAGCACTAGAGGAGGAGAGTATCGGCAGGGAAGGTGACTTGGATATCTATCTTTTTACTTTCTTGAAGAGGAAGTCTTCTAATTCTAGTACTACGACGACGAAGAAGTCCAAGAAGAGTACCAACGGATCAGCTAAGTTCAATTATATTCGGACGGTCGGTACCGGCAAGTGGGAAGGTGAAGATGCTTTCAAGCCAGTCTTCGATGATGATCATGATAACAATATGCCGCGTCGGCAGCTAGGGTCTAAGAAAAGATTCAGATACGTGAACCCCAAGAAACGGGAATTGGATGGCGAGTGGAGCATGATGGAGTTCAATCTCGAAGGTTCTTATCTCCTCCATGAGTTTCCGAATCTTCGTACCGATATCGTCCTATGCAGAATCCGAAAGAAGAAGAAGAACAGCAAGAGCAAGAAGAGGAACTTGCAACAAATAGATCGTCAAGAGTCTGGAGTGGCGTGCAAAAGAAGTCATGTTTATCATCATGATCCTCAGGAACTCGTCAATTATGAATCAGAAAGCAACACGAATATCATGAATATGGTGCCGGATATTGGAGGATACTACTCAAATATTAATGTCGACAGCATAAATAATAATGACGATCATGACGACGTGGATGATGGAACATTGTTTGACGTTTCGGAGCTGCGGAAGATGATGCAGCAGGTTGATCAATTAGAACAAGGTTCATCATCAGCTGATAGCTTAATATTGTAATTTAATTAATTAGCATTCATCATTAGCTCGCTAATTAATTTGTTCTATTTCTCTTTACATTGTAACTGACTTGATATACACATAACATATATAGTTTTTGTTTCTTCTCTTTAGATTGAAGCTGTAATTAATTTTTTATCTTGTCAATAATTAATAGTAACTAGTAATTTTGATGTTGTCAATAATTATTTACAACCTCATAAGTCAATTTCTCACATATAATTAATTTGGTGTCTAAGACTAGAAAAGATTGTTTGTTGTTGTACAAAAACCAGACATTCCAGGGCACACTCAGTGAAAATTTGTAACCCTAAGCTAGCAAGCCGATTGAAGCCACCATGTAATAACTTCTTAATAAGGGTCAAATGGTAAAATTTTTAAACAACTTAATTTAAATGAAAATATTTAAAAATTAAAAAAAAAAAAAAAATTACTCATGAAAGATATTTTTAAGGTAAAATTCATAATTATTGAAGCAAAACGAATCTATACAGAGGGGGGAAAGTTACTTGGTACATTGATTTTTTTTTTTTTGGGTAAGCCAAAACTGAAATTATATAGTGACATTTCAATACGAAATAATCATATATATTCAAAAGAAATGTATTACATATACTGTACAGGGACAAAAAGACAAAAAGGCCCCTCTAATTCGAGTCTATCCATCTCCACCATTTGATTTTTCGGATGACACTTTAACTGCTTCGGCGGTCAGAATAACAGAAAGCGCCTTGTGTATCGCTGGGGATCGGCTCGGCACAGCAATTTCTGAGCTTTTTGCCGCTTGAGCTTAGCCATTTTGATGGAGTGCTTCGCATCTTTTGTTTCTCTCTCGGACTCTGAACAACTCGAGATCTGAACCGTCCAACGTTTCAGACCAATCCTTTTGAAATCCATCCACATCCCAACAGCTTTCATTCCATTTCTTCTATCATGCATCGGTCTCCAGATGGCCATTGTGTGGGGAGCAGCATGAGTAGGTGATACGAAGAGCCGAAATTCTTGGACCGGCTCCTATCGAGTCGGTGTGCATAATTCATGCCAAACCCATCAGAGAAATGTCCTATATCCCGAGGCGATGCCGAGGAATCATCAAAATGATCATAACCATTGCCAGAATAGAACCACCTTTCACTTCCATAAGCAAAGGCGGTTTGATGACCTTCTCCCTGAGAATGATAAATGGAATAGGTAAATGTAATTGCATGCATAAATTGAAATTTGGAAACAGATAAATGAATGAATTAAGATGGATGATTTATTATTTACCAGGAGTGTAGAAACCATCATGATCTAAGACAGCATAGCTTTTCCCTGAAAACGATGATTTCCTGTGTGACCTCTGCTTAGACCCTTTGTTGGGTACTTCTAAACCACGAGGTTTCAAACAGAAAGCAGACATTGGGGGTCTCTCCAAGAGGCAGCCTGAAATCCAATTGGGGTTTTGCTCATTGCTACCTCCCATTCTGCTTGTTGTTGATACCTTTCCCACAATGGGCGCTAATAAGACAGAAGAAATCAACTTAGTCGGAGAAACTAAAAGAAGTTACAAAGGCTCCAATTTCCACCTAACATTGCATATTCTACAATAGTTGACTAAGAAATCTAAAATACATAAGCAGATTCTTGAAGATGACAATCAATAAAGTATTGTTATATTCCTAACAATGTCCAAAACCATAGTGTGTGCTACATATTAGAGAAGATTCAAGAGTAATTTCAAAAGTACCTGCAGATGTCTGATTAAAGGCATTCCCTTCTTCTGCCTC
>JANIEQ010001945.1:0-50555 GCA_024708375.1 Oxalis stricta
GTAAACTTTGAGGTGGGTTCCACACACAACTGGATATTTCATGTTCCAAGTTGCAACTTGAAAAGTAGGTCAAAATGGGGATTAATAAATCAAAATGAATTTAATTAATAATTTGATATTTAGCGTTTTTTTAATAATTTAGTATTTTTCGTTAAATTTTTTAATAAAATTATATTTTTTATTTATGTGACATTTAATTTTGTTAAAATTGTCCTAATCAAATGTTATAAACCACATACATCATCACTGATCTCAGCAAATATGACAGTCGCATCCTCGACATTTCAAAAAATTTGCGGATTTCGGCCACCATTTCCGACGATGCCCCGGTCGAATATCGTCGGATTTTGGAAAATTTTATATAGCCGGACTCGTTTCGACGAGATGAACATCATAGATGGTGCTCAAATTTTTAAAATTTTAACCGTTTGATGTGCGATCTAAGCTTAAACGTTCGGTTTTCGAAACTTTAAGTTCAGATCTGTGCCAAAAGTTTTGAAATTTGAAAATTCCGACACCACCATGATGTTCAACTCGTCAAAACGAGTTCGGCTATATAAAAATTTTTCGAATTCCACCATGTTTGACTGCGGGCATTGTCGGAAGTGGTACGGTCTTCCTGGATTTGGGAAATTTTACATTATTGGACTCGTTTCGAGTCGAACATCGTGACAATGTAGGAATTTTCAAATTTCGAACTTTTGGATCGAAATTTTAAGCTTAGATCTACACCAAATGGTTTCAAATTTGAAAATTCCGACACCACCACAATGTTCACCTTTTCGAAACAAGATTTTCTACATAAAATTTTCCGAAATCCAACGATATTCGACCGGAGCATCGTCGGAAATGGTGGCCGAATTTGCAACATTTATGAAAAGTTGAGGATGTTGACGAGTCATATTAACCAAATCAAGTCGATGCATATGTTGTTATACATATTAACTATGATATAATATTAATAGAATTAATATATCATGACAAAAATATGAATTTGTTAAAAATTCTAACGGTAAAATATGAACGAAGAAAAACGTCAAATACCAAAATCAGGTACTAAAGATGTTACTATCTCAGTCAAACGGTCCCCTACCCCTAATGCATGTCATCAAACCGACTATCACGAATTTTAATCAAACATTAGTTCCGGCCTGTCGAAATATTAAGTGCAATATTTAGTTACTCTTTTTTTGGATTTAGCCACCAACCGTAAGTAATTGTTCTTGATTCTTAGCATATATTCAGAAGGTTCAAATCAAATTCGAATCTTGTTGTAGCAAGTAACATCATGAATAACATTAAAAGAAAAATGATTTCATTAGACGTGTAACAAATTTTTATTTTATTTTCTTCATCTATTTAAAAAATCAAAAATAATAAAAGCTTTGAGGCGGATGAAAAGTTTTTATGTAGACATTGTATAACATTAAAAAAATAAAAATAATTTCATAAATCTTTCAGAATTTCGATATATACGTAATATTTGAAATCCATATAAAATAAAATATTAATTAATTTATTTATTTTTGAAGTTCACAATTTTAAATTTATGGATTCCAATTATTATGGTGATTTGATATCTACTTGTAAACGCTGATATTGGTACACAGTATGTATATAAGCTTCTCGACAAAGGGTGAGGCATAGGAGAAAATGCAAATTTTAATTTTTTAAGCGCAAGGATAATACAATCTAGTCGATTTCCATCTTCACGACAGCTGCGAGGTAACAACTAAAACAAAACATGCAGATAAGACAAATTAAGACTTTTTAGTTAAAGGAATCAAATAATTCTAGGCTTTAAACTTTCAGTATCAATTCATCACCAATTTCCTTAGTTAATTAAATGTCATTATAAAAAAAACAATAATTAATTAGGGAGGGAGTTAGTATAATTAATTACTACATCATTATTTTTGGGTCCGTTGATTCGGTTCGGTACTCATCTTGTTTCGTTGCAAACATGATATGTTCTTCAAATACGAAGCACATAGATCTGAATTCATCATTTCTTTTCTTGAAGTTTCATTATCAATCTTTTATTTCCATTCAAATTAAAGAGCAATCTTTAATTATTACCGTCCCAAAATACGCAAATTTTTCAATACAATTTGTATTTAAAAATTCGCGATCCATTTTGATTTGAGGAGTAATAAACTACTCATCCGACATGTGAATGACATACTAATTGATACAAGTCACACATTACATATCGTAACCATGATATTATAAATATGCATATGCACATGCTTGAAAAAGAGAAAATTAAAGTCGTGGCCCATACATATTTTTTATTCTCTTCGAATCTCAATATATATATTTTAAAAATTTTCATTTTATCAAAAAAAATATTTTTATATATAATTTACATCAATTGTATTTTTTTCGTTATCCTGTTATATGTGTTAATATCTTAAATAACAGCATATATGGAGATACGGAAGAACGGAAGAGTAATGTTTAAGTTAATTAAAGAAGCTACTTGCAAATGCTAGATATTTGGAATTTAAGAATTTAGAATATAATAATAGTGACCACAACACAACTTATATATGTATAGTCGATATTCGTCTCGCCATCAGAACTCATAAGCTCCTCATTGTCGTCTCAATAATTACGATATTGTTTAGCCGCCCAACCTAATTCGTCTAGTTAAGAAGTAAACGTCAAAAACCAAATTCACAAATTTGGTGTAATTAATTAGTACATCATATAGTCCTCTTAAGATGATGTTTCTTATTTACACATATATATATATATATATTTTAAATGATGTAAATTTTATATATTTATATTTATTTTTCAATAACATAGAACAATAAAGAGAGATGTAAAACAGTAAAGTTGAGACAAATTTTATCTAAAAAATAATATTCTTAGTATTGACGAAATACCAAAAACGTCGAGTATTCAGAGAGTATTTTTTTCCCCACAGACTTCATTCCGAGCTACTTCGTCGATTGCGTGGGTTGAAAGCCTTGATACAGTACCTTAATCGTTAAATAACGTATGTTTCACTTATAGTTTAATTAATATTGCTAGTTGTAATATAAACTATGTTTATTAAATTTATGCGTAGATCTTATAATCTATGTATCCAGAGACATGTTTGCATGCATATTTTAATTTTTTTGAGTAAGGTTTATTATTGTTAAATAAAAGTCAATTAACATGATCGAGGAATGACCAAAAAGCAAAGTCAATTACGCATGCGTGGAAGGATGATTTGTTTCTTAATGTCGTGCATATATGTACACACACAACTGCTTAAGCAGTTGTTGAAATCGACATTAAAACTAGGCCGAATTAATGGACAAAAATAAAATAAAATTGAAAATGACTCGCACCGAGTTATAGCTCCTTCATTGAACCTAGGCCTGCAACTATAAAAAATGACCTCTTTTATGGAGCAGGTATATGTTGTGGTTTTCTTTATGAATGAGACTAATCTTTGTCAAGTTCTTAAAGTTGAATTTTTCTGAAAATGTTCTCATTTATTTTTTGAGAATAATAAATGAAAAAAAAATTCAGAAAAATTCAACTTAAAAATGGAAACTGTCATATGCATAGATTTAATAATGAAAATTCGATTTAATTTCTTACCTATATTTAAATTATTTTCAAAAGAAAAAAAAACCTATATTTAAATTTTTGTATTTACATAGCTGCAATACTACAGTACTCCTTTTTTAATAACATAATGTAAGTTTTGTCAATTATTCCATTTAATGAGTCTAGCTTACTGTCTGATCATCACCTGGCCTATCAAAATTTATTGCAATTTTGTTTAAATAAAATTATTAAAAAATAATAATATTAAAAAAAAAAACTAGGAGAACTAGTTGTACAATTCCTTTAATTTCAAAATAAAAAAACTAGTTGTATTCCTACCCTACATAAGGACAAATATTAAATGCTGATAAAGTATCCTCTTGACTTAGTATTAAGAGTCTTTTCTTTTTTATCTTCTTCTATCAATCTCTCTGTGTATTCTTGTTTTATTTGTATGCTAATATTGTATAAGATAGGAACAAGAAAGTTTCATTATTCTGATTTCCTCTGCTGTGAATTTCTCAAACGATGGAAGTTCTTCGTTCATGGGTTATTAGATGATTTGAATTCTACAGAAGATTATTTGAGTTAAAATGGGTTCAAGAATTCTGGTTTTTCTGGTGATTTCCTTAGTTCAAGTTTTAGTTACAAGATCGGAAACTTACAGTGGAGATCGTAAGTATTATTTATATTTTCGTTTTCGCTTTCTTGTTGTCATTCCTGGGAAAAAAATAGTTTTCCAGAATTACTCCCTCCGAATCACAACAGATTGATATTTTCAATTTCTTGAATTCATTCATATGGACATGTATTCAGTCAATAGTTTTTATTAGATATATGTCCAATTGACAAAATCTAAAATTACAAAAACATAGTCTATTGTGATACATGATATACACGAAGTACAAAGTTACAGTATAGTTCAAATCATGTAATTCTTGATATGTTTCTACTTTCTTGGTTAGGAATTGTGAAGATAAGAATTTCCATTTAAGTACTAATCTATAGTATTTCCCATTGAGATACAAATTCCTAAGATCTTTTTCTAATATGCTCTAGCATTTTGATATTGCAGTTGTGGTTCTGAATATACTTAAAAACAGCTGGAAAACTTGCCGCCGAATTGGTCAGGTAATGATCCTTTGTGGAGACCACTGGGATGGAATCGGCTGCACGACGAACAGAGTCACATCTATGTAATTTCTCAAAAATTTCCCATTTTAAATCCTCTTAATTTGATCTGCTTAACGAAAAAATTGCTTCTTTATCTCCTGTATTTAAATTAATTAACATATAATTGTTGTTCACACTTATTTTAGAACACTAGCAAACTTGGGTGTGAAGGGTCAGCTATCAGGAGACATTTCAGGCTTAACTGAATTGCAGCTTCTGTAAGTTTTTTTTTTCTAACTTGCCTAGTTTATTTAATTACGAAAAAGCCTCTCAATGAAATCAATCTTATTCTGATTTTTTATTTCAGGGATCTTTCATACAACAAGGACTTGAGAGGAAGTATTCCAAGTACAATTGGGGACTTAAAGAAGCTAACAAACTTGTAATGAGATTTTTCATTTTTCTTTATTAATTTGAAATTAGGGTTACTTTGTATATTCGTATTTCCTAAAAATTACTTTTGGTTTGTATTTTGTGGCAGGATCTTAGTCCATTGCAGTTTCACAGGTCAAATTCCTGAAGAAATAGGAACTCTAGAGCAACTCCAATACCTGTAAGAATCATGATTCTGCAAAATTCCTACCAAAACAACAGATTAGCATTTTCTTAACCTTTTTCAAAATTTTCCTTTTTGCAGATCATTAAATGAAAATGGCTTCGTTGGAAAGATTCCACCGTCTATCGGAAACTTAACGAATCTTATTTGGCTCGACTTGGCAAACAACAGCCTTGAAGGATCGATACCCATCTCGCCTGGTCTCGATAGTTTAGTCAACACAAAACACTTGTAAGGAATCCTGTTTCATCTCTTAGATTGATTTTTTTTTTTTGTTCTAGTGTCCATGTGATAAAATATCTTGAACCATTTCCTGCAGTCATCTTGGATACAATCAGCTATCAGGAGAAATCCCATTGAAGCTTTTTAAATCTGGCATGAAACTGATACACCTGTAAGCGTTTTCGCAGATCACTATCAATTCACATTTCTTTTCACCAGTTGTATTAAAACTTCCTCTGTTTCTGTCAGGTTATTGGATGGCAACCAACTAATTGGCAAAATTCCTACAAGCCTAGGACTTGTTCAAACTTTGGAGGCAGTGTAAGTATTTATAATTCTTAAATTAGAATTATCTGTTTGTGGAAGTTTTATTTTCTAGCTGTAAAATTTCATTAGGAAATTTCTGTTAATAAGAATTACCCGATTTCCAACTGTGCAGGCGTCTCGATAGGAATCAATTAAATGGATCTGTGCCTTCCAACCTGAACAATCTTACAAATCTCGCTGAATTGTAAGTATTTTTAGACTTGAGTCTTTTTCTTTCTAGGGTAGTTTTTGTTTCTAGGATAGTTAAGCTTAAATAAGTTTTCGTGTTGATCATTTTCCTGTAGGTTTTTGTCAAACAATGAGCTGAGTGGCACACCTCCTAACCTTACCGGGATGAGCTCACTCCAATACGTGTAAGTTATATAAATCTATCTTGATTTCATCATCTGATTATAGGGACGTTCGATGCTTAAAAAATAAAAGAACCAAACTTGGTATTTTTCTACAATACAGGGACTAATTGGTGTATTAATCCTTGGAAATAGTATCTCATTGATTTTTCATCTTATCTGTAGAGACTTGAGCAACAACAGTTTTGATGCTTCTGTTGCACCTCCTTGGTTCACAACACTACAGTCCTTAACAACATTGTAATAACATTTTCGTCCTTTCGCTCTGATTACGATACAAGTAAAACTCGTCCACCAGAATTGACACACTTTTTATTTTGTAGAATGATGGATAACTCTCATCTTCAAGGTGAACTTCCAACAGACCTTTTTGGCCTTCCAAACTTACAAACTGTGTGAGTTATAAACTAGATTAGATTTCTCCATGGAATTCTATCTTCAAATTTTAAAAGCTGATTGTTTTTGCTTGTGACAGGACGCTAAAGAACAATAGGGTTAACGGTACGTTAGATTTTGGCGCGAGCTATAGCGAACAGCTAACTTTTGTCGACTTGCAGCAAAATAGCATTGGTGCGTTCGCAGAAAGAGGGCAAAAAGACATAACCATTGTGTAAGCTAATTTTGTTTCCAAGGCCAAACCTTTGTTTTAAACTAGTACTCTTTCAGTGCCCGTACTTCTAGCTCTATAATTCTAAGTCCTTATACTTTGATTTTTGCAGACTGGTGGATAACCCAGTTTGTGATCAGGCAGGGATCAGGAAAGTCATATTGTGCCGTTTCTCAACCAAATTCTTCATATTCGTCACCAGCAAACAATTGTGTCCAAACAAGTTGTGGCTCGAATATGATTTCGAGTCCCAACTGTAAATGTTCACATCCTTATCAAGGAACTCTAGTATTTAGAGCACCTTCTTTCTCCGATTTAGGAAACTCAACCAACTATGTAAATCTTCAGAAGTCTATAATGAAATCCATTGACGCAAATCACCTTCCCGTGGATTCTGTTTCTATAAGTAGTCCGACGAAGAATCAATATGAACAGCTCGAAGTGAGAGTAGGCCTTTTTCCGACCAGCCTAGATCATTTCAACCATACTGGGATTTTGAGAATTGCTACATTGTTCAGCAATCAGATTTTCAACCCTCCGTCAGGATATGGACCTTATATCTTTATTGGTGATCAGTATCTCTACTTTTCTGGTAATTCTACATTTCATCTATAATATACAAGGATTTAGACAGTAATTTTTTTAGGAATTCAAAATTTCCGCAAAAATAAACACATTTTAATATTTCTCTTTGATTTAGAGGGATCTTCCAAGTCTAAAACATTTGAAGTCATCATCGGAGCGGCAATCGGCGGTTTTGTACTTGTGCTGCTATTAGCCCTGGCAGGGGTCTACGCTTTAAGGCAGAAGAAGAGAGCAAAAAGGAGCAACAGAAAAGAGCAATCCATTTGGTACGTAATTAAGATAATGATTATTCGTTTTCCTAAAGAGCATTTTCTAGGAAAGTAATTTAAGTGTTTACTAAAAATTCTATTAATATACTTTATGAATATTGTAGCAAGATGGGATTCACAGAGGGGAAGTGGCAGCATTCCTCAGCTAAAGGGAGCTAGGAATTTCTCTTTCGGAAGAACTTAAGAAATACACCAACAATTTTTCAGAAGCTAATGAGATTGGATCAGGAGGTTACGGAAAGGTCTCTTTCCCTGGGAATTCTATCATTGTAATTTTTTGTGGTTAGAAATTTAGATTTTGGAATCCAATTGATCAGTTTTAACTTATGACAGGTTTATAGAGCAACTCTTTCCTCAGGAAAGGTAGTCGCCGTTAAACGAGCTCAACAAGAATCAATGCAGGGTGCTCTAGAATTCAAAACCGAACTCGAGCTTCTTTCAAGAGTTCATCATAAAAATGTTGTTGGCCTAATTGGATTTTGTTTCGAACGAGACGAACAAATGCTGATTTACGAGTATATTTCTAATGGATCTGTCAAGGACAGTTTATGTGGTAAAATGTTCAAAATCACAACTTCTTTTATGTCCTTTGATACTTACGCACGTTTTTTGAAATCAGGTATTTTTTTGTTTGCAGGAAAATCCGGAATTAGATTGGATTGGATAAGGAGGATAAAAATAGCCCTGGGAACAGCACGAGGCCTGGCCTATCTTCATGAACTTGCCAATCCACCAATCATACACAGGGATATTAAATCGAATAACATTCTGCTAGATGAGAAATTAACTGCCAAAGTTGCCGATTTCGGCCTTTCGAAGCATCTAGGGGATAACGAAATGGGTCAAGTTACTCACATCACTACTCAAGTTAAAGGAACTATGGTAAGTAATACTCCTCTACGTATTAATTGACATCCTTTTAGGCTTACAGGTATTAACATCAATTCATCGGAGACTAATCTCGGCCATGCCATATTATTTTGAGATTTTAAAAGTTAATTAAAGTTTTACCTCTTATATTTGAAAATACCAAATTTCCCTTAAATTTTGGTCAAGTATGAAAAATCTCGAAGAACTTTATGAAATTTTACCATTTTATGAATACCATTTCATTGAAAAGTTTGTCTTAATCTATGTGTTCTATACTATTTTAGGGTTATTTGGATCCTGAGTACTACATGACACAACAATTGACAGAGAAAAGTGATGTCTATAGTTATGGTGTTTTTATGTTGGAGCTGATAACTGGTAGAAGACCAATAGAACATGGCAAATACATAGTAAGAGAAGTGAGATTGGCTATGGATAAATCCAAAGATCTCTACAGTCTTCAAGAACTTATCGATCCATCCATCACGTCTACTACGCTAAAAGGTTTCGACAAATTTATAGACATCGCGATGAGATGTGTAGAAGAATCGGGGTCTAATAGGCCTACAATGGGGGAAGTCGTCAAGGAAATTGAGAGCATTATGCAGCAAGCTGGATTGAATCCTAATGCCGAGTCAGCATCAAGTTCAGCGAGTTATACCGATGTCAGTAAAGGTTCTATGAATCCATATGGAAAAGATGAATTTGAATATAGTGGAGCTATTCCTACAAGCAAAATTGAGCCACATTAAGCGTGTTAATCATGTAAAAATTCTTTTGGAAATGCATAACGTTGTTTTGTAAACATTGGTTTGGCTTTCTAGGATTTCTGGTAGAGATATTTGAGGATTCAGTTTGTTCGTAAAAACTTCTACATTATGCATATCCTCTTCTTGTATTTTTTATTTTTTTTAAATCAAAAACTCAAAAATAACTTACTGAAATCAGATTTTAATTTGTATTGAAATGTAAGTATTTTAATTTTGAATAGAATCATGTAACACTCTTTAATTCATTTATATATCATCACTTTATATACATTACATTTTATAGGTGGGTGATGGTTTTCGAATGACCATCGATATTAGACAAGCTAGAGCTAATTTCCTAAATCGATTCACAAAGCACTTCGGTACCCATCCTGCATGATCCAACAGAATTCTACAAAAAATATACTATCAAGATGCTGTCTTCCATGGTTTCTCAGCGTTCATAGACGATGAATTCTCTGTTTCGAAACAGAGGAGCACCTCAAGTACTATCTGTTTGCAATTTATTAAGAACCTAGCAGAAGAGGACGTGCATCATGGAACATGGAAAGAAAGGATTGAGCAAAATTATATTTTTATTATGATTCTGAACACATTATAACATATAAAAATTCTGGCAAAAATGTCACATTTATCAGTAGCGTATATAGCAGTAACATTAAATAGATAATTACTACCATCAGCTGTCCTGTACTTTGTCCTTTTCTAAGAAAAGAATGAATTGTTTCAATTCTGGTTTGCCTAATTAGGCCAACATACTTGTAGATCGGAAGAAAGGAATATAGGAAAGTATGAATCCAAACTGTCGTTATGCAAACTGATTCCTTATAGCTAAAAGTAAATTCCTAAATCAATCCATATCATGAGAAAACAAGTGTTATCTATAAAACTAAATAGCAACCTCCACATAGCATTTCTTACAATAATCCATGATCATGAGCAAAAAATGTATAGGAAAAGTGTCAGGTAATAAATTAAATGAGTTCCGGAACAACTTTAATTAAGTTCATAATATTTTTCAAGGTTGAAGTAGGAGTTAGGACAACATGGCAGGATAAAAGGGAGCATGATATCCTTTCCACAATCTCCTCCATGTATTTTTTCACTGCTTGAAATTTCATGACTTTGCAATTAACATTGTACTCGAAATAACCAAAATATCTGGATCGTAACACAATGAATATAATGTCGTCCCATGGATGAAAGCGTATCTCCAGTATCTTGAGCCTGGAAATTTTCATTGATTCCATATGATAATTGAATTCTTCACCAAGTTCATTCAAGTAAACATTGTGCACCAAGCTCCATCTCCCTTTGATATCGTTGAATTCCCAAATTCTTAAACAAGGTTCCAAATATTCTTCTAGAAGGTTTTCACCATTCCCCATCATTATGATCCTTTGTCTCCAAGTGTGTAGATTTGGGATATGCGTAGACGTCCTTTGCTTACGCCTAAGAATGAGAGGCAATAACGACGATGCCAATCGTTAGAAATAGTTTCAGGCAGATCGAAGGCATCCCATCCTTGTTTCTTGACATTGTTATAGTTAGGATTGTACGAAAAAATACGCTTGTTTCCAAACCTATACCACAACTATTCTCTTGTAGATAACGGCCTCCCGTACCCACCCACTTAGCTTAAATAGCTTTTGTGGTGGCATAGACACAATTAAATTTCTCCAATTACGCGTCTCTGAAGAGAAAATCTCCAAAATCTACGTCAGATCTCCAAAGATAACGTAACACGATATATTTAGATAGATTAATCGAAATACTATTACTTTCCTCGCAATGGAAACCGACCGTGGCTCGTGTTTCTGGAGTAGGAATAGGAGGAAGAGCAACCCATTGTTTGGTTATAGGGTTACAAACATAGTAAATCTTATGATAGTATGTAGAGTAAGACTTAGAGCATAAGAGCAAGTCTTTCGAACATCTCAAAATATCAAATTTACCTCGGGAAGGTAATCGAGGTTGAATAAAGGCTTGTCAATTATTGAAGTGGTATACAACTTGAGGATGGCATGCGTGCATTTATTTGGTAAAGGAGATACGAAAGATTGTTGGGTTTGATTATTTCTTTGATGAGAGACCAATCGGTTGAAAAAAATAAGATTCAGAAAGTAAAGAATGCCAACGGCGACATACCAACAAGCACTCGTCGAGTTTGTTTGAATGGGAGACGAAGAAGAATTTCTTGCCAAATATGATCATGTTGATCATCTAATGAAATTGTAGGAGAATAGAATCACGTAATTAACACATTTTAATTATCACTTTACATACAATACATTTTATAAGTGGGTGATGTTTTTCGAATGACCATCGATAGTAGGACAAGCTAGAGCTAATTTCCTAAGGTTTTCAATGATCATGACAAGTTTTGTGTTGAGCCGATTCACAAAGCACTTTGGTACCCATCCTGCAGGATCCAACTGAATTCAACAAAAACAAAAACAAATTGTCAATCTCTTACCTTTTATTTACATGTTAGAAAATAATGTAGAAAAAAATTTCGGAAATCACAAAAAGAAAATAAATAAAACCTGGACAACATATGTGACCATACAAGAACCATCTTCAAGCTTTTCGACAACCCATCCAGATTGCAACAATAGTCCTCTGATTGAATTATTTTTGCTTCGGTTGTAATCCTGCAGCTATCTCTTTAGGTAATGATGCTACTGCCACTACCTAGAATAATAAATATTTAATAAATTATATACAATTGGGATTTCATGTTGAAGAATTTAAACGTTTAAGATCGACTTAAAGTATAGTTTATCAATATTTCTTACAATCACCAACGGTTTTTTGCTTCGGGCTCCTACTTTTATTTAAATTTTACCAATATATTTTCATCCATCATAGAAAAAAAGTATAGTTTATTTCCATTAGAAAAAAATAATTTAGGGATTAAACCATACCAATGTGCCATCTTCCATGGTTTCTCGACGTTCATAGACGATGAATTCTCTGTTTCGAAACAGAGGCTTAGAGTTTTCTCCGAATTTTAGCCGAATAATGCTAAGATTGTCTTCAAGATCTTTGATGTACTTTGCTTCCACCAGGTCTGAGTCCCATTGCTGTGCCAACCAATTCAGAATTTAACATATATAAGGCTCGATAAACATACATAATTGCTTATAACAAAAGTTTACTTTTAATCATTTTCCTCTGATCATTGACAGAATTATTTGGTCCTAGACTACTAGCTCTGTTAATTTCAACAGGACTAAACTTTCCTAGTTCAAAACTTTGTCTCACTCACCCAAATGTTTTAAAATTGTCGTGATGGAGACTAAATATGATATTTTAAGACTCTAAGGATCACTATGATGCAATTTTGAAACCTGAGGAGCCACTTCTAAAAATGCATACTCAATGGCTATGGATATATGAGCTTATGGAAAATGGAAGTGGTCATTGGAAATCACCTTTGCAGCATCAATGGCATTAGCAACGGTAGTAAACTGTTCGGGAGAGACTGATGGGAGAATCCACCGGCTCCGAAAAGTGTGGAGCGAACCGGACCGGCGTTTAGAAATCTCAACTCCATTATCAAGTGTTACAATCTTCCATCCGTCATTTCCGTTTCCAAATCTGTTAGAATCAGAAGCAGAGAGCAGTTCTTGTATGCAATTCTCACTTGCAAAATACACATACCTTCTTAATGAATCCTCACTTATAGACCTAACCAAAAAAAAAAAAAACCATCAAATAAAATTGAATTTTGATCAAAACCCATACAACAAGAATGAATAAAACATTACTTATTGCAACTAAAAATTAAAACTTTACCAAGATCGGCCGCATGATGCAGGATTGTTGTTCATTGCTGAGGTTTAGGATTTCTCTTTTATGTTTTTAAATTTTTTCTAAGTATAGAATAAGAAGGAGGGTATTTATATACAAAAGATTTCATAGAAAGTACCCAAGTACAAAATTCTAGGATTGGCTAGAACAGAGAAATTAGTTAAAAGAAGTGTACAAAATAATGGAAGGTGGGTCTATGTAATTGATGCACATGGAATGCCAGATGAATGTCCATGATTAAAACTCTCTCTCTCTCTAGAACATTTCTTTCCTTTCAAAAGGCAGCCACAACAAAGGAGATTAGAAGAGAAGAGAATGCACATGGAGTGTTTTGTGGACTTTTTCATAAATTAACAGATCATATGATTATGATTCGGTTCTGTTCGAGCTAGTTTCGATTTTGAAGTGTGGAAAATATTGCTGAACAAAATCTCGAATTAGGTTTTGTATCAACTCTAGATTAATTGTGATTTTTTTTAATATTCCTAATATAATTTTACCCATAAAATCTCTGTTGTTTGCTCATCGAGGAGTCAGCACTCTCTCAAACTTGTCAAGGAGTAAATGCCAAACTATTAGACTACTGCTCTTTGGCATTTTATCGATATAATTAGTTGTCGGTTGATTTTCCCCTAAGATATATACAATGACAGCGCCTAGGACCTTTGAAATCGAAAAGCGTTAATTTTAAGGAAATCGATTTCCCTAGAATTTCATGCTATTTTTTTCAATTTACTGGTTCAATATTCAACACTTTGACAAGGATCTGTTTTAATTTCACTTATGAACTGGTCTTTGCCAATGTCTTGCAAATTGTCAAGATTCTATATACATGATGCTAAGAATTAATCTAATTAAATACTACTAAACTCCTTAATTATCACTTTGATATTCTCTGAGATTACATGATGTATAGTGGATGACATTGACCCTACTACTAAACCCACTTTTAAGCTCATCCAATCCGAATCACGTGGCTTTGCAAAAAACTTAATTAACAGACAAATTATAAATCCCAATCGGAATTTGTGAATGGACGAAAACAATGGTCCCTGAAGCAAGCTGTTTGCTTTAACCAAAGCTGATATCTTTAAAGTTGCTAGAAGAACTATCAATTCAATGGCATGTTATGTTAGGAATTATGTACTCTCTCGGTGCCTGTAAGCATACTTGTCAATATCGCTAATATCATACAATATTATTGTGATAAGAACGATAAAACGATAACACATCCGTCTAAAGAATATCCAGTTTCGAAAAATATGGTAACGTATTACGATATATAGTGATATTTTTAGATGTGTAGATTTCTAATTTAAAAATATTGTAATCTTATTCTAGTTTCCTTTTATTCTAATTTTTCACATAATTTAATTAAATATTTTTTTAATGTAAATTACTAATTATTTAAATGATCACATTCAATTTATATATTTATTGTTAAAATTTACCGGACTTTTCTTCCAGATGATGGCTTGACTTGTTTAGATTAAAAAGAAAATGAGGGTGAGACAGGACTTTGACCTAAATAGGCAGAAACGTGATGTTATAGAATTATACTAATTTCGTCAAAATAATGCTAATTACTTTTTTGTACAATTAACCTGCTACAAGACGTTACTTTTGCCTTGATGCAAAGCTCATTCTAAATCTATAATTACAATAATTAATATTAGTGAACGATAAGAAACAACATTAAGACACTTGTTAGGAAGATTCTTCTAAACGATTTTAGATCCAGATTCAACCAATCGCTAGACTAACACATTTAGAAGTATACTTAAAATAGGTGACAAGAATCTAAGTAACAGATGGATTAATATTCTCGAATTTCCTATTTCGGTCAAAGTATTGAAAATTGTTATCTTGACTAAATCAAATTGCCTGCGATCTGCTGTTATGGTAACATGAGTTTTTGGACTCAATTTAACTGATAACTTTCACATGGTTGCAGGGATATGGCCATGGAGGCATGGGGTTGAGAGTATAATGCTTCGATATTGATTCATCGTAATTCGTAATACATTCATTGAATCATTAAAAAGTTACCACAAATTTATATGATTAATTTTCTGTAATTAATTATATTGTTTGTGGAATAAAAATGATAAGAGATCGGATGAAGGGATAAAGTAATCTTTTAATTTGGGGACCAATTATAAAGAGAAATAGAAATGATTAAAGTTGTGGATCAAATTTACAAAAGAAAGGTACGTGGTCATCTTTTAATTTTCTCGCAATTCATGGATTCCTAAGTTGGTGTATTATTTAGTATTTACTGGGGTGACACATAATTAGCTAAGGTAAATGGGGATCTTTCTGTCAAGTAATGATCATAGTTATAGATATCGTCTTACCCAATGTACATCGCGATACGCATAATATACAATATGAGAACAATACTTTACAAATTAAATATATCGACTTTCGAAAAAATATCGACATATGTACGCGATACGGAGCGTATATACTTGGCCGTATCAGTCGTATCGCGACATCTGATATGCTACATACAACTGATTTTTTCTTTCAAGTTGTATTTTATCAAATTTCGCATTTTCCTTTTTTTTTTCTCTTCTTTTCATTTTGGTACCTATAAGTTTGATGTAAGACCGAAATTGTATTCCAAATTCTTGTAAGTGGACATGAAGAAATCTTGAGTTCGATCGAGCTTATGTGAGAAGAAAATTATCGTACCATTTAGTGGACTGGCTCGATGCCAGTACACCAAAATAAATAATAAATCAAGCTAATATTTAAGATTTAGTTTTATTCCAGTTTTGTTTCTATGGTATACAGCCTTATGAGCGTTTTTTTTTTTTTTTGATATACGGTCCAAGTCATAGGTTTGGTTTGAAGTCGCTTGAGTCGTACGGCAATTCAATTCGATTCGGTTCATTATGAGGTCTACCTCTTCCAATAATAACTTTTCATTTCAGGATTCAAATTTGAGACATATGATTAAGATGATTTAACGTCAAACAGTATAAACCAACCATAATCTAGAATTAGTTCAAAAAAAAAAACCATAATCTAAAATCATTTTTCTAAAAAAAAACCTTGTTCTATGTTTATTTGAAGTTCCAACTTATTAATGTATCTAGAAATTGATGAAATCTAATGAGTACATATTTAATCATAGAACATTATTATAAAATTTTCCCTATAAAATCATGGAACATTATTTTAGTAACATGTAAATTACGTAATTGAAAGAAAAGTCCACCCGGAGAAAATTGAAAGGAAATAATTAATATTGAACATTGAACTGCTGTTTAGTGTGAGAATGTCTGAAATGAATATACTCCTTTCCAGTCGACTATCAATTGTCTCGTAATGAAAGTTATGAATTTTAAGAAAATAATTAATGATATAAAAAATTATATGTCTATTCATTATTTATTATTCAAAAATCATAAAAATATTTATTTAAAATGAAATATTTATTAAAATAAATATAAAGATAAAATTGAAAAAAAAAGCTAAAATATGCATGAATTTCATAAAATAACATTTAAAATAGATCAAATTAAATTTCATTAACTAAACATTTAGAGTGAACCGGAGGAAGAGAGTACTAATAATGAAATAAAAAAAGGAAAAAAGAAATCATAATGCCACATAACTCATTAATTAATGTTCTATGTCTAACCCAGGTGCATTTAATTATTTTTTGAAGAATTGTATAAAAATAGTTTAGTTTGATTCGGTTTGACGTGGAATAACTGAATTTATTCGAAATTTTCAAATCTATATCAATTTTAAACTGATATTGATCTAATCGTATCGAACCAAAGCGAATCGGACTTCACTGCTCTTGCATTCAGCATAGTATTATCAACATCATCTAATAGTAATATTCAATCACTTACGTTCGTCTCTGCACTCATATTATCCAATATTTCTGAATCCCGAATCATAGTATCCACTACATAATTCTGACAACAGTACTCCACAAATTAAGAAGCATGAATGCTGAATACACGGAAATGTAGAGAAAAGTACCTCAGATTACTTTGGGCGGAAGACCTTACAATTCAAAACCATCAAGAGTACCTTCAACTAGTGGAGCACCAAAGGAAATAATTCCGAAAATTACATAATCTTCTAGGAAATACAACTTACAAGAGCTATGCGCAAATCCCACATGAACTTA
The DNA here is from genome assembly GCA_024708375.1 of Oxalis stricta. Classification (NCBI taxonomy): domain Eukaryota; kingdom Viridiplantae; phylum Streptophyta; class Magnoliopsida; order Oxalidales; family Oxalidaceae; genus Oxalis; species Oxalis stricta. Next base: position 17,254 of record JANIEQ010001945.1, read on the forward strand.
ATTTGCGCTTTGGGCTGGACTTTTTGTGCTAACTATTCTAATAAAAAAATCATATTTTAGCAATTATGTATTTCCTCACTTTGAAACCAATTTTGTGCATCGTAACCGTCTACATATAGACACAATAGAGAGTCCACATACGTTATCACAATTATCCCTATAGAACCCTTACCGATAACAGATCACTTGAACCGGATTCTTGATGTAGGTCGGGAGAGGGAAGACGATCATAAATAGGTACGGCGCCACCGTCGGTACAAGCTCAAGTACCACTTCTACATCGAATCGAGTACGCTCCTCCGTCACATGAGACAAACTGGTTCATGTATAATTGCATGTTAAAAGTGTACGGTACCGCAGCAACCAATATCATAGCAACCAACGATTTAGCGTGATTCGCTTTTTTCTTTTTTAATTGCATGAAGCGTATCATTTGAAACTAATATTGCATGACATTGTCTTATAAATACCTTTTATTTTCATGCATTAAAGCACTCAATCATAAGCAAATTAATTATACAAAAAGCATAATATTAACCTACCGATATGGTTGTTATTGATATTACCAAAAATGTGGATATCAGAATTGTGTTGTCTCCATCTGAGAAAATTGGAACATTGAAGAATGAAATAGTGGAATCATTGGATGTCTTTGATGAAAACCAAGAGTTGTTCCTCATGGGAGATGAAGACAATGAAGAAATGGAACTAGAAGATGATGATAAGACTTTGAGAGAATACAAATTCAAAGATCTTACAAGTCCGTCTTGCTATTGAAGTGGAAAATGATGTAAAATGTAAAGTTTGGATTGTCGATAGCTCGAGTGGCAACAAACAAGTCTACGAAGTTGAGCATGATTTTACCTTGGCGGAGAGTACCATATGAGGAGAAAACAAATGTTCCGATGAAGAAGATCCATCTCTATTGCTTGTACAAGGAGATGGAGGGTGATGACCTTGTCCTCGCCATAGCTAATATCAATGGGGGAGTTCGAAATTGACATGCGAGATTGAAAATTACATCTACTAGTGTGTTTGGAAATTGAAATGAGGAGTTGAAAACGAAGGTGGTGTGATTGAATTCGGCAAAAATTTCACAATAATGAAATGGGTCTAAGATGTTTTAGAGTATTATGAGTTTAAAATAGTATCGGAGAGTCATGAAAGTTCCGATGTACCGGCTGATTGACCTAATTGCGCATGGCTTTAAACTTTAAAGATCGTGTATTTTGAAACATCTTCATGTGGCAATGTTTGTCATATATATTCAGCATTTTATTACGGTGTGTCCTTTCATTATATGTATTCGATGGTCAAATTTTACTTTTCCAAGCGTTCAATAGATGAACATTTAGTTCACATGGATAGGAAAATGATTGATGGGTGATGATTAAATTAAAATGCTTTGTAATTTGTATCTCAAGTAGTAAATTGTTGACAATCCATTCAAATGAATACAAGCAACTTGGACATACAGAGATTGGATTTAAGTGTCTTAGACTCCTAGTCCTGTGATGCCACAAAGAAAAATTTATTACATGTAAAATGTTTGTAGAATGACCGAGATGATTTGTGATGAGCTTGATTTAGTAGGCAGTATTAGTATAATTCGTTTTGCTTCCTTTGATCTTTCTTGAGGAAATACAATGTAGACACAAGAAATACTATGGGGTCCCCTAGAAACCAATGATTCACTGGACTAAGAGGCGTATGCCCTTACGAAGGGAGCATCACATGCAAAGTAATGTAGGAATTTCACATTGACGCAACACGCTAGTTTTATGCTAAAGAGAAATACGTGATCGGTTCCCCGAGACTCTTTCCAGTGTTCATGTTAGGTGCAGTTGGTGATGCTTTCACGTGTCAATTTTGCTTAATGAGTAGATGACGTGTTTCTTGGTGTGGTACTTGATTAGGACGATTTAACGAAAAATGTTCCACATAAACAAAAAAGGATATGTAATACTCACCCACCTGAAATATTTGCCAGCCTCATTAATTAATAAATAAGCAACATGTCATAAAAATTTATAAGTTGATCCAAATTTAAGCAAATATGAAGGTCATGTAAAAAGTCACCTTTTTAAATAAGATTACATTTAATATATTAAGAATTAAAATACCTATTTGGTTTGGACACAGGTAAAGATCTTTTCCGCGCATGGAAGAAAGAATTATGTCGTAGTATATGCCCACTTTGGTCGAAACTTAAAGGTTTCTTCGTCATTTAAAATTCCTCTTGTAGTCGGAAGACATCCACGCCGATCACAAAGTGTGATAACCTTTTTCGTAGTTAAACTGCGAAAAGTACAAAAAAACATTAACAAAACAAATCTCAAGTTTTGTTTCTATTTTTTTGAAATAAATATGATTTCAGACCCATAAACTTAAAAGTAGCTTCGAGAAAAAGAGGGGAAGGTAAATAGCATTTCTCATTCAGGTTTTAAGTTTGCCCGATTGAGCAAGACTATTATCGTCAGCACATAAGAGATAACAAAGTAGAGATCTAAATTCAATCCTACCGATAAATATTTTGTGAAATCCTTCTCAAATTTAAAATAGGCTAAAAATGGCAGGCTCTTCATTTCATCATCTTCATAGAGATAATTGAACATCGATGGAGATAGTATGAGAGTTAATGGCGTTGTAGGATTTCGAAAAACACATGTCGAGAAAGCCATAGTACGAGGAGAAAGCCTTGTGTGCTCGATTTCGCTATTGTTGTCCATGAATTTCACTCATCCAAGGAAATAGGCCAGCTCTTTTTGCTTTCATTGTAATCCAACTCTTGTGAATTGTTTATTTGGTATTGTTTACTTCATCCCCGATGCATTTGTACTCTCAAAGTGCAATTGGCTTCTCAAATTTCATACATTAACATTTTGTTTGATCTTTAATATCTAGTTCTGTCTCGTTTTTGCTAATATTAATCTTGCAAGTATATACACTTCCATGTCTTCCATTCTATATCGGCTCTTTGCTTTTTTAAAAAAAAGAAAAGAAATAAATCTATCTTATAATAATAATAATAATAATAATAATAATAATAATAATAATAATAATAATAAAACAACACTTATGCCAACTATGTCATTTTAAACAACCATCTTCTCTCTTTCTCTCCCCTTACTCCTACCTTGAATGAGAAACACTGCAAAAGAATCTAGGGTTCCAAACAGTGCATCTTTCTCTTTCTTTCTTTCTCAACTATAAAACAAATAAAAGATCACAAACAAGCTTTATAATTCGACCCAAATAAAAAAATACAATTAAAATAGTTTATTTGAAGGAAAGCATGAATGAATGTAGTTGGGACATGGTCACTTTTTCTTTGTGTGCTTTTAATTAAGTGAGCTGAAAAGGGAATTGAAAAGCTAGTCAATTCATGGAGGAAGGGCAGAGGCAATATAAGCAAATTGTGACTGTAAAAAGTCGAATAAAATTATGTTTCAACTCTTGCTCTAGCCAGATAAACAATCAATCCTAATTTTTTTCATAAAATGATGTATGCTCTGTTTGCAACGCATAAATTACATATAATACACGAAAGCATAACTAAATTTAAGAAGGAAATGTCAATATTGTGGTATGAATATATCCAATATTGCAATTGTAGATCATAAACTAATTCATGTTACATATAAGTACCTCAATTATATATGGAGAAGGAAAAAAATTGTTTCATTATATGTATTCGGACCATTCTCAAAGATATTTTTTCCTATACAAGCATGTTCCTATGACTTGTATACTTTTCGACTGACTGACTGTCTGCTATGTCTCCAAATTTCATTTGTTCCCAAAAGATTTTCTTTATTCCATAGGGTCATGAGTTATTTGTGATTATGTTCTTCATAATTATTCTTTCCGTGTATAAATAAATGATGTTTTTGAAGATTTTTTTATCTTTAAATAGTTGACGTTTTGAGAATATCAATATCATTTTTTCATTTTTATCCCTCCACTAACTTTACACACATATAATTAATATTTTAATAATAAAAAGAAAGATAAATTATAAAATAAAAATAATTTATATATTAAAATTAATGATATTAATATGTATAAAAAATATTAAAATATCATCTATTCAAATACAATTAAGTTTCATTGGCTTATTCATTTTTTAATTAAAATAAATTAAACATTCATGATTATATCTTGATTTCTTCTGTCAAGATTTTAGGTAGTGAGAAGACTTTGGCCTTTTTTCCTCTTTTTTTGACAGCTGCATTCCTCAATTTCATGTTCTCAATTACATTTTCTAAATATGATTCATAATTTATATCATTTGCCACTTTTTCTGTGGAAGATTTTTGAAATAAAGAGGCGGTGTTGTTGGTAGTCCTACTAGGCTGGTTCATGACAGGTATTGGGCCGAGCAATACAGTGTGGGCTGGGCTGGACATGCAAATCTCCAAAGTGCTGAACTAGCTACACGGAAGACATATAGTCCTGGTAGAATGGACAAAATCGATTTCGGTTCGGTTTTCTAAAAAATTTAACCAAACCAAAAAATCGGTTATCAAAATTGATGTACCAAAACCAAACCGTTTTATAATTGATTTTATCCAAAAACCAACCGGTCGGTTTTGGTTGGTTTCGGTTTTAACCAAAATTTTCTCCAACTTATTTTTTTTAATTACCCTTCAAACATTTTATGTTATTGTAAACAAATTATCCACATAATAATTGAATCTACAAATATAAGAAAATCAAATTGGAATGAATTTTCTCAAATTACAAATGATTTGAAGATATTAAGAATTTAAGATTGAAATAAATAATGAATATTGTATTGAATATTTATTAATGTGTTGATTTTGGTTCATTTCGGTTTTAACCAAAAACCGATTTAACCGAACCAAATTAACCAAAATAAAATGGACATTTTTTTTACAAACCAAAATCAAACCATTTTAAAATATTAACCGAATCAAACCAAATCAAATTGATCGGTTTGGTTAAAATCATCGGTTCGGTCGGTTACTTAGTCCACCCCTAATTCGTGGCAGCTATATATTAAATATTTTATTTGCAATTTTCTCTAAAAACTAAATACTATAAATCTATCTTTTGAAATTTAATATCTTATGATAAACTGCTAAATACTGATCGATTGAAATAATTTTCTGTCAATGTTTTACTTTCAAAACTGAAAATTTCTCCTTTTTTTATAATATAGAAATATTATTAATTAAGTTTATTTATGATCGAATCGAAGTTGTGTCAATTAACGATGATTTTCGAATAAAAATTCAATTCTCAAAATTGAGAGTCGAAACACAAAAATCGTAAATATTATCAAAAATACCGTCCATAATTAAATTACTGAGACAAATTAAAAAAAAGTTTGAACGAATAACAAAATAAAAAACTGAAAATTTCTTAACCGAAAACATTGGAGAGAGGGGAATGGGCATAGCATCATCGACCGAAATTGAAAGATACAGGTGGGTTGTACTGTCAGAAATAGCTATATACCAGAATCACCGATGAAGATATTAATGCAACTAGATATTAATAATTATGAAATCAAAATACTTACGTCGACGCTCTATTTTGTCCCCATTACGGCTACATAATATATATTAATTTAAATTATTTTATTTTATTTTATTTTATTTTTTTCCAAATAAAACCAAACTCCATTAATTTCCACCGCCATGCCACTCCTCGATCGTACTTATGTTTGATTGACTTGTCAGTCTACTAGCTTCTAAAAGAAAAAAGAAAAACTCTCTTTTAAAATTTTATGTTGTGTAGTTATAAGTAACATTTTTAGTTAAACATTCATCATTCAAAAAGATTAGGAGAATTGATGATCTAAGATCATATCTATTTACTTTTTTTTAATATAAATTTCATCATTTATAAGTGACCGGATTAAATTATGATAATTATGGACAATTTTCAGATAAAAATTTAATTATTAAAATTAAAAATTTAAACATGAAATTCATGGATATCGGTTTTAACATCGCTCGTAACATAATTTTATTATCAGGGTATATTAGAAACGAAAATATCGAGAGTAAAATTTAAAAGAATTACAGTTTTAGTATAGTAGCATGTTTCGTCAATATATATTTTTTATGTTTTTTTGATGCTATCTTTCGTCAATATATGGGACTGAGGTTCTTATACATTCCTTATTTATCGAATCATTTCGGAAATGTTGGCTTTATATGAAAGTCAAACAAGATATGCAAAGAGGAAAGACAAATGAAATAATGGGAAAATGTACGTATGTGTAGCATTCAGGAGAGTCAACTCTCTCTGTCTGTGTATAAATATTTATTCACGAGATGCTTGCTTCTTTGTTAACTTAATATGTGACACATCAAATTCAACGATATCAAACAAACACGATCTAGAATTTTTGGTAGATTTAGCATTTTTGGGTCATGGAAAAACAAATTTAATTGAATACATACAATATTCACACACACTGGTCGATTAAATTAATATATACTTTTTTATCAATTAAAATTCAATGTGACAATATTAAAAATATTTATACAAATATTTGTGTATGCTAATCATTTTCCATTTTATAGTGGATGTATAAAGTACATCGTTAGTAAATACTTACGCATTCCGAACATCTACCTGACACGTTAGAGAATGTTTTTTTAGACATTTTTTCGTTCACAAGACATGAGTTGAATACTTAACATCGAATTCTCAACGGTGAAGGAGTGCTAATAATTTGTGTCGTCTCGGATTGAGTTCACTCTCTACCACAATTATTTTTCATTTTATACCACACTAGAACGTACAGCACCATCAAGATTCATGAAGATGTTGGTTTGTGTCTATATATAAGTGAACTATAGTATATATATATATCATATCATTTAATTAAAATGTCAGAGAGTCAACAAGAAGTCAGGATCCCCTCACCACTCTTGGTCAAATCATTTGACTTCTTATTTAAAATCCAACGGTGGTTGTGGACCAACTCTTGTTTCATCTAACATTTCACGTACGCATTCTAATTATCACTTCGATCGCTCTCGATCTCAAATTTCTTTGCATGTACATCCTCTCATTTTTTCCTTTTACTTTTCCACATGAATCTATAGACTACATTAATGATTCATCATCTTTATCGATAATTTTTTTTTTATAAAGGAAGGTCTGGAATTTTTAGTAGATAACAAGATCGAATTGATTTGAATCGAGTAAATTTCCGTATCAACATACTCATATTGAAATATGGGATGCTTTATCGATATTCATACTAAAATATCAGACCTAAAGAAGAAGATTTGTTGTAATTTTATATAATATACCTCTCTTGTATATATATTGTATATAAAATATTGGCAACTATTTTATACTAAAGTAGTATGAAATATATAACGTATATGATATTAATTTTTTTTATTGATTCACAATATAAATTATTTTTAAAGTTCACTCTTCAGTTGAAATTGAATTCATGTCATCTCGAGGAAGGACATACATAATCGATTGGACTACGTCTAATTGATATTTGTTGAAATTATTGATGGGAAAATATTATTTGTGTTATTGATTATGATGAAGGAGTACAAAATATATAAGAAAGACAATAGGAGACTTGGTGAACAAGTAATAGTCTTCCTAATTGATGTCTAAATCCTATAGGCAGAATTTTGAATCTCTTCTACAGCTCCCCTCAAACGAACGGGTAAAGGATGAACACGGAGTTTGGAAGCGAGAAGTCGAAAACGCGGTGCGAAGAGTGGCTTCGTGAAGATGTCGACAATCTGATCAAGGGAGGAAACAAAACGAACTTCCAAAATCTTGCAAGCAACTTGTTCACGAAAATAGTGATAGTCAATTTCGATATGCTTTGTTAGAGCATGAAAACTTGGATTTTTTGAAAGAAATGTAGCACCAATATTATCACACCAAAAATAGGTGTAGCCGAACAAGGTACATGTAACCTACGAAAAGATTGAGGCTATGTTTAGATTTACTTTTAGGTTGATTACTTGAAAACTAATTCCATTTACTTCTCATTTTTTGTAAAATTTGAGAAGTAACTATATTTTACTTTTCATTTTATGTGATAGAATAAGAAGTTATTTTTCAAATTTTGTAAAAATGAGAAGTAACGTGGAGTTACTTTTCAAAAATATCCAAACGAAAAACAAATCCAAATGCACCTTGAAGCCAAGCAAGTTCAGCCGCATCAACGGACATCCCACGATACTCCGTCTCGGTACTGAATTTTGAGACATCAAATACTGTTTCTTAGAACTCCAAGACAAAATATTCGGACCAAAATACACAAAAAATCCATTCGTAGATCGATGATCATCAGGAAAACCGGCCCAATCAACATCGATGAAAGCCTAAAGTTGAATCTGGCAGGTGCCGAAAAAGTCCGTAGTTGAACATTATGAGCAGGCCAAGAACGTGTGTCGTCATTGTGTCGCAAAATCCAATTCCGCGACACAAAATGAACCTGCCTGCGACACATTTTTGTATTACGAATTTGCGAGTTCTCTTATAGTGTATCAATAGTTTTAATATGGTTTAGCAACTCAACTTAAATCTAATAACACTTATACATGAATATATATATATAAATTTATTTTTCATGTTTGACTAAATACTGCTCCCTTAATTATAAAGCACCATGCTCTAATACAGGTAGGTGTCGACGGAATTTCATTGATCCACTTTAATGCCTTAATTGATTACCTCATTGCATAAAAATGAATACAGACAAATATAATGTTGGTACTTAATTAATCACTATACATAAATCCCAATGTATTGAAATTCTGTCCAGCAAACAAACCAACGCTGATAAAAACAATATATTTGTAAATAAGTTAGTATGATTATCTATTATGCATGAAGTTAGATAGTCACATGCTGAACATCTCTCTCGAAATTCCACGCATGATAAATTTTTAGATCGAGTGTTATAATCAAAACATTGATCACTAGATTATAACAGTCCATAGAAAAAGGAACAAAGATATTATTAATTATCTATCACAAGTCATCATTCATAGCTGATATAACATCCTTAATTAATCTATAACTCTACCTTGTTGAAACAGATCTCTCCCAACTTCTTTATCTCCAGACTTTCTCTTATCAACATTTCATAATCCTCAATTGCAACTTTCCATCTTTCCATCTAATAAAATACATATATTAATTCAACCATCTAAACCAATAAGTAAACTAAATTACGTCTTCAATTTATAAAATAAAGTTTAATTACCTTAACGTAACAATCAACTCTTCAGTGGTCTAACTTTGATATAACGATCACGAGTACAAATGCGAAAATTGACCTAAGAATTAAGACAACTCATTTAACGATACGAGTATAAATAGAGAAATTGACCTACAAATTATCTATCTATCATACTGATAATGAACAATATATTTGATCAAAATATGTTTACATTAGAAGTGTTGGAAGAGGTTGTTTAGCTGAGCATCGCATTCCAACAATTCATTGAAGGATTGGTTTGCTTGGAACAGAAGAAAGTTCAAAAGAAGAAGAGGAAAGCATACTTGCGGATGAAGAAACCGAGCTCTCCAATGAACAAAATGATCAAGGTGGGAATCAAAACCTTCTTGGAAGCATTTCTAAATGAGTTGAAGGTTTCCAAGGTGAAAGAAACAAAGACAGATCAAGGAAGAAGCAATGCAGAGAAGATTGAAGTTGATTATGCATTTGTGATTGTCGAGGACGATTATGCACATCGTCAGAAGGTTGAGGACCTTGTTGTCTCATGCACTAAAAGTCGAGGACCTTGTCGACTTTTCGAAACCAGTCGAGCCGGAAATGCAATTGAGATTCCACCGGCCGGAATTTCGATTTGCGAAGGTCGTGACATAGCCGGAAATGATCGTGACAACCTCGGGAACAACGACATTGTGTTCAATTGCTTCGCAAATCAGCCGATCGAAAAGCCCCAATTTGCCTAGGGTTTCGAGTTACTTGTTTCATTGCTCAGCTTTCTCTTTCTTTCGAATAATTAGGGTTAGCTTATCTTTTGCTATTCTTGATGGATTTTGATGATTCAAAAGGCCATTTAGGGTCGACTTGATGCTCTGAATCCGATTATGAAGTCAATTTTAGCAATTATCTAGTAATGAATAAAATGTCTGCTCGATCAACTTGAGTTCTGGGTTTCTATTGTCGAAATTGGGGATTTTGTATGCAAGCCATTTTTCTTGTTCCTTTCGATTCAGTCAAGCTACATTATGCATTTGGAAGTTGTTATGGAGGTTTCTGCAAGATTTCAACATGAGAAGATGAGAATGGCCATTGTCTTAGTTCATTTCAGTTTAAGTCCAAACAAGTCAAGTAGTCATTTTTATTTCCAGTAAAGAGAATGAAAAAGTGAAGTTGTAGAATCGTTTAGAATGTCATTTAGAGTGTTTACGCAATGGTTGTTGCTATCTGTCATGGTCGCATCGAAAGTCAACTCCAAAGTCAACATTTGAAGCTTCTTGTGGATTGATCTGCAATTTGAAGAAGAAGAGAAGTTTTACTGCAGATTATCTACCATTTTACTTTACTGAATGAGTTAAAACTTTCGAAAAGAAGTGGTGCTCAAGAAAACCGATCTAGTAATAGCTAGGTGGCATTTTGTTAGAAGTGGTCCCAAAAGCACTTTTGTTCTTGAATTTCCTAGTTGTATTTTTTATTTTTAGAATTGTAAAAATCTTTTATGACGTCTAGGGTGAAGTTGGATCAAGTATATAAGGTCCTTAACTTTACTCTTTCCGTCTTATGAGCTTTTAGGTTAATGAAAAATCAAATTCGAAAATTCCATTAAAAGTTCATCATCTTTTATTTTTCAATTTCAAATAGCTTTTATTTTGGTTGCATTGGTATTTGAGTGATACCTTAGTACTAAATCGAAACTAAATTAGTTTTTAGGATCCAAACACCTTAGATTCCAACATTTAGCCTCATAATGAATTCAAATCATTTGCACAAATTCGATTATCATCCTTTTAGTCACAAGATCTTAATTCTATTGTTGTGTTTGTTCTGTTTTTGTTCTACTTTGCAAGTATCCGTATTTATAATCTTTCCTAAGCTAGGATCACAAATGCATCAACAAGAAGAAGGGTCAACTACAATCATTGTAATTTCTAAACCATTCAACGTAAAAATCAAAAACCGAAAAAAAAATGATTATACAAGTATTGAGTAATTAATAAAAATAAGTCAATCAAGTACCTATAACAAAGAGCCCAGGAAGCTCTTCCCTTATTCGAAACTACTACTTCATATCCACAACAAGCTAGCTGACCATATTTAATTAAACACATTGATTATTATTTATTGCAAATCCTTGATTCATCACTAACTAAGTTTCTATAATTTGCTTACTAAAACGAAAAGTAAGCCAACATCAAAATCATAGATGGGTAAACAAAACTCAACACAAACGCAATCCCAAAATCCTATATGTCAATGTATAAGGATAGAATTCATACTCCAACATTTTATATGATAACATCAAGCGACAAAGAGAAGTCCCTAACCGTGGCACCAAATTTCTCTTCGACACAACACCTCCTCTACTTGTCGCAACCACCGCCATTGTCTCTGCTGCCGCTGCAACTCCCATCACTAGCACCATTCTCAAAATGATGCTTTAGAGCATGAAACGCACCGCAAAACGAACTCGAAATAATAAAGAAGCGAAAAGTACTAAAATCAATCTTTCGGAAACAATAAATCGAAATAAAGGAACTATAAGAAGGTATGTAGGCTTACACGTCATCAACCTACATCATAGTTCATCGTAAGTGAGGAGCTTCTGGAGTGCGGCGAAAATCGAAAGAGAGAGAGAGAGAGAGAGTTTGGAACTCGAACCGACGGATGGATGAGGAAGGAGGTGGCGGCGGGCAGCGGAGGAGGAGTAACGGCGGGGACCACTTGGAAAAGGGAGGAGAAAGAGAAGATGCATGTTTTGGGGAGAGGAATGCGATCTAGAAAACTTAAAGGATAGATTTTTTTTATCGCGAGATCCACAATTCGCGACGCAAGTATTGTTAAGCAAATTTGTGGCAAACCGATATGTGACGCGTGTCAATCACTCGATTGGTCCAAACCGATGGTCAAAAGTGTGTTGACTGGTCAACTCGAGAAACGATTCTGCGACACATGCTTTTGTGTCCCAAATGTGTCGCAAATTTATTTGCGACACACGCGTTGTGTCGCAAAAAATTGTCGGCGACACATATTTCTTTTTGTCGCGTATGTATCGTAGATTTGATTTTGTGTCGCGTATGTGTTGCAAGCTTGTGTCGCGAATATGCAACTCGTCGTGTAGTGATAGGAAAGTATTATTTGTGTTATTGATTATGATGAAGGAGTACAAAATATATTGAAAAGAAGAAAGATAATTGGAGACTTGGTGAACAAGTAGTTTAAGATATATTGTTTCCTAATTGATGTCTAACTCTTAATGGCGGAATCTTGAATATTTTCTATGATATTAATTATTTTTTTCGAAATTCCTAATACAATCTACCCACCCAAAATCCGCTCTTCTTAAGAATCGAACCCATAACTTCCGGTAAGAGGAAACACCTTAATCATTAAGTCACGTCTCCGATTGGCTTAATTAAATTTATACATTATTTTCACCTTAAAAAATATTTTAACTTATTTCAATACAATGATAATTGATAACTATTGAAGTTCACTTTATTGCAACAAGGAAAAGATGAAAGGCCGTGCGCTCTTTGCAACTGATCAGTCTTAGTTTAGGGATCGATCGACCAACTAGAGAAAGGTGGGGGCAATTAGGGTTTCGATTGAGACTGGTCTAGTCGGTTTGTGGCTTGGACTGGTCCATTAGTAAGTAGTAGTCATCATATTATAATGTGAGCAAACAAACTAACAATTTAATGCTAAAATTATTGCAATACCAAACTTCACCGCTCGAACATAATAATTCTATGTGTGCCCATATGAAAGATTTATAGTATATTAGAAAATCCGATGAAAAATAAGAAAAAATACAGTTCTATTTATGAAATGATAAAATTCCTGACCACAAACCTTCGTATGTGCATCGAATTCAGTACATTAATGTCTGAATTATTACTTTATAGTAAAGTACTGGTCTTGGTTTCTTAATTTCACTTCGATTTTCTTATGATTCGACGTAATTAGTTAAAGATACTTTGTTAGGAACTCAATTCCATTGACATCTACTAGTATCGATATTCATCTTGTGAGATAACGTTTTGGATTGATTGAATCTTGTTAAGGAGTTTACATCCAACTTTTATGATTTTATTTGAAGCTTAATTAACAAGTCAGAATCCCTTCTCCGTTAAACGAGGGTTCCTTATTTTAGAGAATAAATAAGTAAATTGATTGTATAACTAATTAATACATTATATTCAAAATAAATTTATGTTGAAATATTAGACCAACAGAAAAATAAAATAAAATACACCCTCTCATTAAAATACATGATGTTTTTCAATTTTTGGTTGATCCTAATTAATATATATTTAATAAAAAATATTGATTAAATACATATTAATTTAGATGAATCTAAAATTAAAAAATTGTCATTATTTTAATAAGAAGGTAGTAATATATAGACTATTTATGGAAACATATATATAATGGACTAATTATTATTGTTTTGAGTTGTTTTAAGAATTATGATCATATATTGAAATCTCATTTCTATATTTATTTCTTAATAATAAATGGAGGAGAAATTAATTGATACGCGTAGAAATTCGATTTTGTGTGAATTAGTCAATTTAAGTGGGTTATATCAATTGGAAAAAGTATTCATTTGTCATCTAGAGCTCCCTCAAAAAATCTAGAATTCTATGCTGGCAAAGACAGTGATCATATTGGATTTCTACATCGACTTTCAGAATTTTCTTTATCAAAATCCAAAACCATCAATCTATATTATAACGTCATGCTCATCGATCAGTTGCAAAATGGTTGGAAATCAACATGTCTGGGCGGCTACAATGAAATTAAATTCTTCGCAAAAGACGATCAGATCCAAGATAAAATCATACCCACATGTTAGAAAAAGGGATATTTTGTTTGTTTTTGTATTTATATATAGACTTTAAATTTGTATATCGTTTTCCTATAGCTTAATTGGATACTTTTTATTGGACAATGACGAAAAAATATCGAGAGAAATTTTGAGTATTAGAATTGTTGGACGGTTGAAAAGAGCTAGCTAGCTAGCTGGTTCGAAATCATATTTTGCACAAATGGTCGGTGTATATATTTGACGTTTTGTTGTGAATAAACCAAAAATTAACGTTTAGGATTTTGATTGTTTTCACTTGCAATTAATACAAAATATTGATTTTTGATAGAGAGGTCACTTCGGAATGGAGTAAGTACGTACAAGTTGGCTCAGCTATATATAGGTTCATCAGAAATATAACTTGGTCTCTTTAAATTAGTTGCAGATAAGCATAATATAGCGAAAAGAGCCAAACTATAGGGTCGACAACCGCCAAAAATGATCCATAACACGAGCTGTCCATGATGGCTCGATCTACATATAATTTGAGTATATGTGCCCTTGGATCCGTTCCTCTAGCTGTAAGCTAGTATTTTACGATAGTAGTAGATCGATTCGATCGAATTACCCCATATAAATTTATATATAAAATCGGGATAGTTATTTTTTGAGAAATTTATAAAAATAATTCGATCTACTACTAAAGAAAGGATTTTACAATCACAATTTGTAGGGTTATAATTAAAAGAGATTTAATGTCGAAATGTTTGAACCAACTATTGATATTGATATGTCTTTTTAATTCATTTTACGCTACAATTCTCAATACCATATATATATATATATATATATTCAAGTAAAAATACCCGGATGTACAATTAGACTTAAAGAATATATTTCCTAATTAATATCATAATATATTTATGGTAAAGATTGTGACTGCCCATATTGGAAGAAACGTATGTTGAAGACAGATTAGCAATAAATAAATTGATTGATTTTATCCTTTTTTTTTTTTTTTTTTTTGAGAGCACATGAATAGAAACTATATATATCTTTAAACATGTTTTATTAAGAAAGATGCATAGTAATCATCGGAGATAGACTTCGATCATGTAGCGGCGTGAAACGGCCCGGAACGGAGCCAAGTCGTTACATATATAGATAGATAGATGTTGTTAGTCTATATAATTCTTCTTACCTATATATTTCTAAGTATAATTAATTGATAACTTAAGGTATCGTGTCATTGTGTGCTACATTCGTGAAGATATTTTAGCAGACGACGAGGAGGTGATCAGAGTAAATTTTTACATGATTCTAGCAATTGCAATTATTGGGTGGATGACTGCCAAAGAATATATATTTACCTGTATTTGCCACCCTTTTGGATTTGACGCCATTTATGAATATTTATCTGAAACTGTATTTATATATGTATAATAATAATTAAATTAGAATCATAAAGATTTAGAATCGTCCAAGTATGTTATTTAACAATTTTTTAAATATGAAATTAATGTGAAGTTGACTATGAACGACCTGAGACTGGGGCAATTTTTTCTTTTTTAATTTGTGTGTACTCTACACTTCCGACATAAGAAATCCACAGCAGCCTTACGTGAAGAAATCAAGCATCCATGTAATATGAGTATTTGCAAATTATAACAAATAAGTCGGTGGATCCAGGTGCAGTAGACGAAAAATCGTCTTCTTAAAAATTAATAATTTAAATATATTTTTATATTAAAATAAATTATTTTTATTAAATATTTATCAAATATTATATAAAAATAATTATTTTAACTCTATATCAATTATAATTATTCTGGTTTTTATTTCAAAATCTACAATTTTAAAATTAAAAATTTATTTTTATTTTTAAAAAATATAAACATAGCAAAAAGTAAAAATTACATATCAATAATTGATTTCATAATAAAATTTATAATTATATCAAATTAATTGAGTTTATTTATTTATTTGAAAAATAAGATATGTCTATTTTAATTAAAAATAAAAAAATTAAAGAAAAAATAATATATATATTATATACTTGTAATAAGAAATAAGAATATATACAATTTTCAATTAAGAACAGAAAAAATATAATATATTTTAATTAAAAAAATTATTAATTTTTTGAAAAATAAAATCATATACGTTAATTAAGAATAAGAAAAAAATATAACGAATTTTATTAGGAATAATAGTTTAATAAAAATATTAAAAAATAATATATATTATAATTTGATTAGGAATAATTTTTTTAATAATATGTCCATTTGAATAGGAAAAAGAAGACATGCTCGTTTTAATTAAGAATAAAAAAATAATATAATCAATTTTAATTAGAAAAAATTGTTTAATAAGAAAATTAGAAAAAAATATAATGTATTATAATTTTATTAAGAATAATTTTTTAAATAATAGATAGGAAATTGATTAGGAATAAAATTATTATATTAGAAAAAATAATTGGTAGAATTTTATTAGAAATCATTATGTTATTATTGTGTTTTGATTTTCTAATTAGAATAAGAAAAAAATATCATTGACTTAAAATTATAACTTGAAATCTAATTAAACTCAAAGTTCTAAAATATATGTGTCAAATTACTATTCGTTAATAAAACGCCATGTGTCGGATGTTGATTTGACAATAAAATTTACAATTGAAATAAATTTAAAATTGAAAAGTACCATTATTGTCATAAAATTTCTTACTCGCAAATTATAACAGAATTCCTTTTTTTCTTTTTTTTTTTCTGAATACATAAATAAATTTATTGTCTATATGTGCTTGCAGATGTAGAAGATTGATTTATTTTAGCTCATCTAAGTTTTGTCAAACTTGGGTTCATTATTATCATTTTTTTTCCTGCACAAACTAATTAGGAAGTTTTGGTCTAGATTTTTTATCAGGAAGCCGCAAACGTAAATTTTTCCCCAAGTTAAATAGGTAGAAATTATTGGATAGGAAGTTTCAGAACGCATGAATATTTAAGCATATAAATCATTATTTTATTAATGTAAATTTTCGATCATAACTCAACATGACATATGTAGAAAAAATAATTCAAAAATAAATCAAAAAAAATATACCTTTAGATTTTATTAATTATCTGAAATAAAATGTGGCTAACCGTTTACCTTAGAAATGTATATTACAAGCCTAGAGACCAACCAATACAATGTTTTACTTAACAATTAACATCAATAAAAAATTACAAAGTTTAACTAAGACAGCCAACTAATGAAAAGATAATTAATGAACGAACTTAGCATAGTTAAGTCATGTGAATGTCACGGGTGCACTTTTCGTTTTCATTATAACTAACGCGTTTAATATAATATATATATACATATATATATATAAAATTAACGCGTTTCCATTCATCCTGCAAAGTCAATATATGTATATATTCAACGATCTTCTTATTAATAATTTTCTCATTTAAAAAAAAAAAAACAGCTATACAGCGACTTTCTCTTCACTGTGTAACTTATTATCATTTTTATTCTTTTATAAACTGTTATATAGTACTTTCTCGAAATTGTGTGACATTTAGGGATTGATGAAAAAAGAGTTAACCTACCCATATGACGCCAAGCTTTGAATATTTATAAAATGATAGAATAATGTTTCTTCGATAAAAAACGGGGTGATGTGATAGACACAAAAGGGAGTCGGAATTATCGAAACCTGAAAAAAAATGGAGGAGTTTTAGTTATATCTAGACGTTTACTGTCTGAATGATCAAAATAAGGATTGAATAGTCGTTTGTATTTCTATCTTCTTGTTAAATTTAATTTTGAATATTAAAATTTTAATAAAATATATTTCATTTATCATATCTCGTGTATTTCGTATATCTGTATTTGTGTGTTTTATTCGTGTCTATACTATTCTCAATAGAAGAGATATATAGTCTATGTGTTTTCTGTATTAAGAGCGATTAATTATATATGAAATTATCCCACAATAATATGAAATATATCTGGTATAATAAACTAATTAAAGTGTAATTCTGTATATGTGGGCGCCATAAAACTAATTTAATTAGGCTTTATTTCGGAACCAGTATTAGCCGGAAAAACGTTCGGTCAGGTGTCTCTTTGACCAAACATTCTCCCCGGTCAGGCGACAATTTCTCTAACAAATAATTCAAATTTGAACTTTTGAAATCATCATGTCGACTTTTCTGTGTAATAAATTAAATCGCGAATTGGTGCGTGAAGAAATTACCCAATATTAATTTGAAGTGAATAAGTGTGGGAGTTTTGCATGCATGTAATTGTATCACATTTAATTTTTTTGTGAATGGCAAAGAGTAAGAAATTAATTCTTTAAAGTAAACAAATAGAATAAAAAAATAAAATATAAAAATGAAAGCGAGTAATTGTCGTGTACAGAGAAGTGGTCACGGGTTTCTCTTGATTCTGTGCAATCCTAAACTGATCTCCCACACTCATAATATAGCATATGGAAGAAAAAAATGTTATAATTTTAAGATTTAAATACTCAATATATTTATTATTTAGAAAGCAACCTCTATATCGTCTTGCCAGTGACTATTTTTATTGAGCATTGAAAAAAAATACAAATATTTTTTGAGATTAATCTCTATTTTTAAAAAAAATAGTGATTTTTCCAAAATAGAAAACTGAACTGTATACAGATACCATCACACACCTACGACTTTGCTGACATTAATGTAATAACTCCGTATAAGCGATATTTTAGTCGTGATTTATCCTAAACAATGGAGTATTATTGTACGTATATACAATATATTTTAGCAGATTTTGTTTATTTGTTTATTTATATAATTTGAGATAATTATAATATAGGTGACGTCGTGACGCCTTCATTAGTAGCACCACAATTTAATTAAATTGGTGCCCAAAGAATCATTAATGGAAAAGCTTGCCTAAATTTGCATATACCTGGTGACCACCAGAAAGTAAGTTAATTAAAAGTTTTAAGAAATTAATTATCATCTCTCTTGTTGCCAGTTGCCACTTTGTCAACATAATTAAATTAATTATATTGTTTTCTCAGCACCAAATTTAATTTTAAAGCACACTCGAATTATAATTTAAGGCAACTTTATATCTTACCAAATCCTGCCTACACTCAAAACGAATTCCAATTTCAATACACACTATACGATTTACTTAGATATTTTGATAGTACATAGTCAGATAGTACATGGAACGTTGCAACCAACACAGTGATCTAAGGGTTCAACATTTCGTATCCTCCGAGAAGATCGTGAGTTCGACTCTTGAGGGCGAACGTTGGATGGTTGGACGGTTTTTCTCCTTCGAAAGATTAGGATTCGATGTTTTCTCCTTCAGAGATTGGGGATAGATTCATGAGGAGCGAAGATTGAAATTTATGGGGATATTGTACTAGGAATATAAAACAAAATTAAGAGTCTTTGTGAGGCGTTTGTTAGTTCAAGGATCCAAGTATACTTTTGGATATAATTGAAGGACCCAAATCATGTAATTATTCCAAATCGAAAAGGACAATTGTCACTGTCTTCCTTACAAGGAGAACAATTGCACAGTCGCAACTGTTAACCAAGAACTTTCAGACGGGAGTTAGAAATTACTCCTACGTCTCAAAAAATTTTACATTTATTTTGTTATTTTTGAGATGGAGAGTAGTAATAAATTACCAACAGTCTAACATATTTGGGGTTTTTTTACATTTTCATTTTGTATCAAATCCGACCCCACTCTATTTTTTCGTTTTAACAACCTATATATAGATCTCATGCTATAATTAGTTTCGTGAATCGTGATGGTGATTCAAACGAATGTATATTAACTCGGAGATTCTATGTCATTCAGAAAAACAATGGTAATGTATGCATGATGTAATGAAATATAAATTAATTTATAATTAATATTCTTAATTAACTTTCAATTTTTTATTTTTTTACTAAAATAATTAGGAACGAAGGTAATAACTACGTTGAGATGTATCTCCAAATTAATTAAAAATAGCAAGTGAGATAATCTAAAAAATAATTGATATGTAATGTGATATATCTCATATATAGGCACAGAAAATTGTGATTGATTCATTCCTAATTTAAAAATCTCAATTTAAAATACATAATATGATTTACCTAAATTATTTAGAATAGCCGAAATAATTACTAGTGTCACGACAATATAACGTCTTATTATTTAATGACGTCTCCATAGCTTTAAATTAGTGTACTTATAATACATTAACAAACTCGACTTCATTTAAATAAGATTAATAAAATTAACCCTTGTAAAGATAAACATATAATACATGCAAATTATAGCAATTTAAGACTGTATGCCCTTAAAAAGTCTTCTTTTTTTTTTTCTTTTTTCATTACCAATAAAATTCAAACATTCAATTCCTCTAAACAGAAAAAATAAGTGCTAATACGAAAAGATGTGTGCTAAACATTACGCTATACCTTGATTGAACTAAAACTTAATTTAATTTGTGTGAACAAACTTAATTTGTGTGATCCCTTTTTTCATATATGAGGTAATCGATTTCATTAATCTTCATGAAGAAAATATGTAAGATTGTGGTATTTATAAACTTATATTAAAATGAATTAATACAAGGAGAGTTTTATGCTTTATTACCATGCATCGAGACGTATGCTTGCTATAAAATAACCAACATAAAATTTTAACTATGCGATTTCAAAATCTATTATCCATCCTGCAGGAAACTACCTCTGGTCGTACAAGAGTAATAGAAGATATTTCAACTTTTGTATTGTTTTTACTCTACCCTATTTTTATTAGCAGTTTGCATCAAATCGTGGATGATCTGTATCCAACCGTGATTATATATATTTTGATTTATTTTTATAATTCATCTCGATAATTTAATTTTAAACGTTATTTTCGATAACACTTACGACCGAAGGACTAAAACTTTCATCCGAAATTATCGTCAATTGACACCGTAAAACTCGGTCCTTATAAATCTCTAATAATAAATTATTCCTCTTTTATATATATATATTATAAAGAATTAAGATTATCATATTAATGTCTCGAATCTAATAATATTCACAATATAGCATATGTAGATGAAAGGTCCAAGCTGAGAGGGTTGTGGACACCCTTTTATTTTTATTTTATTTATTTATTTTTGTGATGTCATTTTCTCATCTTAAACATCCTTTAATCATATCCCATCTCTCTCCTCCCTCCAATATATCTATGTAGATCTTTCCATGTAATCTCTCTCTCTTCTTCCCTCCTCTCCCCTCTCTAAGCTTAACTTTAGATAAAGCCTTTTTGGCAATAGTAGGACAAAATATTAACCATTTTCTTATCTTATAATTTTGCCCACCCACTTTCAAACATACATATCATATATTATTATTTTCTTTTTATAAACACATGATATATATGGTTTAGTGTTACTTCATTTTTATGGCAATTGCAACTACAACAACAAACATGAACAACGACGTAGATGAAGACCCTAATAATATTAATAACTTTAGCACCACCGCAACGGCCCCGGCGGAAGCGGCTAACGTCAACGACAACAGAGGAGAAAATGATGATGATGGTCATGAACATGACATGGTGATGCCGGGTTTCCGATTCCATCCAACGGAAGAAGAACTTGTAGAGTTCTACCTTCGCCGTAAGGTTGAGGGAAAGCGTTTCAACGTGGAACTCATTACTTTCCTTGATCTTTATCGCTATGACCCGTGGGAGCTTCCTGGTATATATAATTTTTATTTATATAATCCATTTCCCCTACCTTCAACGGCACTTCTTCTTGTTTTTTCTACTCCATACATATATATACACACATATATATGTATGTATATGTGTGTATATAATCAATTACATATACTTCCATCTATCCGCTCTCTTCTCTTGGATCGCTTAAGCTTTTGGGAACATCGATCGGATAGTTATTTTATCCATCGGGAATATCTTCTTCGCATTATTTCTCGATTTGTTTTTCCCAGAGTTTGAACCTTCAATCTTTATATATAACAAATTTCTCGTTTTACTTCTATCTATCGTTCTTGTCTTGATCTCTTAAGCTTTTGGGAACATCGGGTAGTTTTTTTATATCCATCAGGCACACCTTCTTCGCTTTGTTTCTCGATTTGTTTTTCCCGGAGTATGAACTTCAAACTCTCGAAATCTTTATATATCATTCTTCCTTTATTATCTAGAAGATCCATTTTTCAAGCTTATGCTTTTACTAGACTGAGGCGTTATAGAGGCTAATTCAACCGGACTTTAGAGCTCCATCTTCTTGTCTATATATTTGTATTTTGATTTGATTTGATTGGTTTTGTTTGAAATTCAACATATAACCTATTGATGAAAAGTAGTTAATTTAAGTATATGATATCCATATATCTTTTTTAAGCTTTGAGAAAATCGCTAATCTTAGTTAAGAATTACTATTCATTGATTTTTTTGTTAATAAGTAGTAATTGATATCTTTGTAATATGAATATTAATTTTTCGAATTTGTTTGTGATGAATTCATTAGCCTTGGCGGCGATTGGTGAGAAGGAATGGTTTTTCTATGTGCCAAGAGATCGGAAGTACAGAAATGGTGATAGGCCTAATAGAGTGACAACTTCTGGATATTGGAAGGCGACGGGAGCTGATCGGATGATTCGCACGGAGAACGCTAGGTCGATTGGACTGAAGAAAACCCTAGTCTTCTACTCTGGCAAAGCTCCTAAAGGAATCCGAACCAGTTGGATTATGAACGAGTATCGGTTACCTCAACACGAAACTCAGAAATACCAAAAGGTACTTTCATTTAATTGTAATTCAAAACCTGATTATAAAAGAGGAATGGTAAATTGATCAGTCTTAATTGTAACCACGTATTCAAATCCATAAAAACAATTTCAATCCTAAGATTTAATTGTAATTCAAAACTTGATTTTAAAAGAGGAATAGTAAATTGAAAGTCTTTGTTACCATGTTTTCAAATCCATAAAAACTCTTTTTCAATCCTTTTTCCTCCGTTTAGAAACCCTAATTGTGTCATCTTATTTTTCTTTATCCTCGTTATTTTTTCAGAATTTCCCAAAAATGATCCAAATTTGAAACATATAAACATACAAGCAAAGCTAAAGTTTCAAGAATATTATCGATGAAAGCAACACTGACATAGGCTTGAGTTTGAAATATATGCATTGTACTTGCAATTATCTTATTAAATGTATTCACAAGATTTCTCATCACCAACATGCATGAACTTTAAATTCTTTCGTTATAGCCATAAAGAAGTTACTCCTATTCAATAGACTCTTCATAATTATAACTAGAAGTAATGTCCAATGTTCTATTGAATTTAATTCTCCTTATGCAATTCCCATGTCATGAACATTATTTTGAATTGAGGCTATTAATCACTAATAATTCCCCAAATTTACTTCCCTAATCATCGATTTCTATCATGATTTTTATTTCTAGGCCGAAATCTCTCTTTGTCGAGTTTACAAAAGAGCCGGAGTTGATGACCATCACACGGTGCTTCCTCATTCCCTTCAAACAGCGAGAGGGGCGCCCTCCTCTTCATCTTCATCCTCGTCGCGGCCAATACACAAGAAAAATCCACACCCTCATCATCAACAAGCCATGGAGAGGCTTCAAGGTTTCGGAGTAGTTCAACAACAACAACAACAACAACAACAACAAATACAATCACAACAACAACTAGAAATCGAAAAGATTAGTAGTGATCAAACCGATGGGAGTAGTAGTGGAGATGTTACCATAGCCTTAGGACTATCAAAGGCGCACAATACTAATGTGTACCGTCCAACAATGCCTCCTCTGCCAATAACTACCACAATTGGACTAATACCATCTCCGATTGACTCCTCTAATCTAATCCACAATTGCTCCAATCTTTTTCCAATGCCGTCGAATAACGTGGCAAATGATGATCTCCATAGACTAATAAGCTACCAACAACTTTCCATCAATCAGCAGCAACAACAACAATTTTACAGTACTCATCATCAGCAGCCTAACCCTTTACAATTCCCTAGTTTGCCTCCCCAAACATTGGCTCTAAATATGCTTCCAACCTCTTTGCCTGTCGCTGGCTTCTCTGATAGATTGTGGGACTGGAATCCGATCCCGGATCAGGCAGCTGACAAAGAGTACAACAACAACAATAACAACCCCTACAAGTAACAAAAGTGAAACTGAAGTATATTACATTATCAGTTACACTACATTATATTGCTAGCTAGCTACTTAATTATTTGACTATAGTCTTTAATTAGTCGACCTCTTTACTTAATGGCATTGTGAATTATTACTTAATACCTTTATACTGCTTGCTGCTCTAATTATTAGGGTTTTGGAGTCAATAGCTTATAGGGTTGTTTATCATCTTTCTAGTAAAAATTTTCTTTTACTTATATTATTATGAGTAACTTTCCATTTTTAATTTGCTATCGATCTTATTCTTTTCTTCTTCTTTTTCTGTCCTCGAGTACTTTCTTTCAAGGTATCCAAATTTTTGGTGATTTAACTCTGTTAAAATTAGATTACCATGTACCAAACCACTGCTGAAGATTAATTTAGAATCTTGTTTTCAGTATGTTCAAGGTTGAGTATATAACTGTTAAACTTTAAAGGATCTAGTTTTCTGTATTTTTATTCTAGGACTCTTTCTTTTGTTCTTTAAAGTAGTAGTGTCATTTTACCTTGAGCATTACCTCAATTCTAATTTCAAATTCATCTTCCAGAGCAGTCCAATTTTATTAAAAAACATTCATACTTTAGCATACATTAATTACAACTGGAGAAAATTTATTCACCGGGGGAGAGCAACATAATTAACTTGTTTCACACTAGCTAAGTATATCTTCATGACTCATTTCCGATTAGTCACTGATAAACAAACTCAATTTCCCATGAACTCATTGAACCGTTAGCGGCCAATAGGGTTAGTTACGATGAGTTCAGATGAATTTAGAGAAAGAAGGAGTTAAAAAATCAGGTCTCATGCATTTCGGGATAATTCGAAATATATTATGTGTGTCCTAATTAATAGATATGATATTTATCTAATATCTAGGATATACAGTGCCATCTCTCTTTCTCTCTGCACAAAGTCAGAACCAGAATGATGAGGTCATGATCAATTCATGAGAATCAAGTTCATAAATTCAAAGTGTTCATTGACATTTCAGAGATAAAGGGGGACCACTAAAGAAGGGTTCTGTCCAATTCTTTTGGTCAGTAGAAAGGCCAGGGATCGAACTATTTATGTAATCCACCAAAAAGGAATTTTGTCTTTGCTTTTGGTGGTTTTATGGTAATAATGGGATCATAGTTAGACAAGCTTCAGGGAGTGTCGCACTCATAAACACATATAAAGGCATATCTAAGCATGGATTATATATACTAGCTCTCTCAACAACAAATCGAATATTAACACTAAATTACTATTTACTCAATAAATACATTTTAAGATTTTATTATAAAAAATAAGATAAATAAAAGAAAACACAACATAATTTAATATAAATTATATATAAAAATCATCATTTTTGAGATAAAAATAAAAAATTTAAATAACATATATTCAGAAATCCAAGAGAATAATATTAACTAAACTTGCATTTTCATTTCCTACTATATAATGTTGATTATTAAGCTTGATTTTAGCTTTACTATGTGCTCTTATGGTTTAGTTTGACTAGCTCAAGTCTCAACTAATCTTGATAAGATATGCTGCCTTCAAATTAACGTGAACACAAAATTTAAGATTTACTTTTAAGTAGTCCATCTTAATTATTTATCAACATCTCATTTGACAAGCAAATTCCCATAATTAAAATAATCGTGTATGTACGTAGCATTAATGTTTCAAGGTAAGAACTAAATCATTAGGTAATGATTAATCAAAGAGGATTAAGTTGACCTAAGATTTAAAGGAATCACTTTACACAAAAAAAATTAAAGGAATGACATAATATGATATTTTGAGGAAAAATTCTTGTACATTATGTACACGTCAACATCTTATACATGATCGGAATGACGCGTCTAATATTCAAACCTCACATGAAATAAAATATTAAATTTTGTCATTTTTCAGTCTAGGGTTCACAATTTTCCTATAAAATATATTAATAGAAATAATTTTCTTGTGATCATAATTAAAATTATACTTATTAAATTATGATATGCATGTGTACTGACATGGTACACAGTACTATGTATAAAAGAGAATTAAGAGTTTCATCCCAGAGATATCGAAGTTTACCGACGACTTAAACTAATTTACGACATTATTGTTTTTAAAATAAAATTTTATTTTGTTATAAAAAATGTATAAGAGAGAAAGAGAAGGTTATTAATGAGATAGTTAGATTACGAAAAGTTATATTAAAGTTCGTATCTTTATGGCCTCGCATATATTAATCATTCTTATGATATTTTTTGTATTTTTTAAACAAAATGTTAGGTTATTGACATTATATATATATACAAAATTATTTTAGCAGTGTTCATAACGTTATAGTGAGAGTCTCACTATATAATTGAAGGTAGTCACTGGCTCATACTTTATTTGGTAGGGATTGATAATTGTTAATTTCTACAAAAAGTCAGATATGTTGGCCATTGTGACTCGTGAACTAATGGTAGATGCAATTTTTGGTTCTTTTATTTATTTTGAATTTATTAGAGAGGTCCAGATAGCTACAACCAATAGTCATGTTGATCGAGCGAATATTGTGAAGAAATTTGGAAACCTAGGACTCAGATAGATGAGTATGGTCCAATCCAGAAAAGAGTCTTATATTATATATTAATAATCCAGCCCAATTAATATAATATACATCTTGAAGTATAATAGTGCTCTCCATTTTTAGATATATATCGTTTGACTTTTTACGTTCAATTCAGAAATTTATTATATTTAATAATAATAATGATAGATACATTAGTGAATGTAATTTAAAAGAATACGTATATCTATATATTTGTATATATAGGTAGTATAATTTAGGAAGGAGAATTGCTGTTGCTTTTTTCCTTGTTTCTTCATACGCCAAATACTGTTGAGGGATGATGTATGAAAAAAGAAAAGATAAGAAAACAAATTGTTGAGGGATGACAAAAGTGTCATCTAGTCTTGAGCAACTATTGGAAATATGTATGTACACTACTCCAATATTAATTTGAGCTTTTCCTTTTTCTTAGATTGTGTACACTGTTTCATAAAAAAAAAAAACACATTGTGTACACTGTACAAAACATTTCTAAAACATTCAGATATTATTTGAAATCTAATCTATAATTTCTATAACAAACATATTTTTTTTGGTATTGTTGTTTTTCTTGGGAATTTTGGATATTGTCTGATTCTTCACTATTCTCATCTTTTATTTTGAAAATTTATTTCAATTTTTCGAATTACTTGATTTATGGATTTTTATTTCTGTTTTATTCAAATTTTACTAATTTATTTTAAATATTTAGAATGTATCTTGATTTTAATTTTTTTGGCAAGTAAGTAATAGTAATTTTGGTTCTTACTCAGTAATACTAACTAACTTTATACTATACATGTAGGCGGGAAATATTTTTCTCTTTATTACCCATTCCTTCCGTTTATAAGAAGAGTGGTAATCTTAGAATATATGGTAAAGATCACAAATATATATATATGTATATATATATATCTTAGCATATATATCAAATGAAAAAAATCAAAACCCAAAACTAAACCCATATATATACACACACAAACCCCTAATTTTTACACATACCTTTCATAAGAATCGGATCGAAACTCTGAGAGATAAAAACATTGGAAATGCCTCCAATTCCCAGAACAGTGGATGAAGTCTTCACTGATTTCAATGGAAGACGCTTCGGCTTGATTAAGGCTCTCACCATTGGTAAAACTTGATTTTAGGCTTTCATATTGCAATAATAGATTATTATATATGGAAATTGAATCCTAGGTTTTATCCAATTCGTGCATGTTTATGCTTAATGGGTTTAGGTCAATTTTTAATCTTTGATTCTTGGTTACGAGATGTTGAGAAGTTTTTCGAGCAGAGTGATCCCTGGTGGGTTTTCTCTCAGATTGAACTTCTCTGTCAATTGTTAAAAATATAAAAATAGAATCGATTTTTTTAATGTTTAATTATGTTAGTATGCCAGAGAAAGAGAACTTGTGCTTGTTTGGACATCCAAATGAATCGCGGGAAGTTAACTTGCCAGATTACACGATTCCTTCCCCGCTCCCTCGAGCCAACAATAGGCATCAATTTTTCAAGGGATGCGATGGACAAAAAGATTGGCTTTTAGCCGACGCATTGTTCACATGGATTCCTGGTTGTTTCGTGTAGCATTCTCATTTGCTGCTCGAGCGTGGGTTTGGCAAGGATGAAAGGTAGGTTTACCTTTTTCCAATGAAAGTTACATGTACGTTAAAACTGTCTACACTAAACTTCATCGATTCGAGTTGTGATCTGAGACTCTATATTAATAATAGAATAACAAAAAGGCTGCAACTTTATTTTCTTCTCGAGTGAATAGTTTGTTTATCTCTTTAAAAATGCTACCCTCTCCTCATAGAAAAGAAAAAGAAAAAACCTCATTTGCCCCCTTCCTTCCTCGCCGCCGCCGCTCCTCTCTTCCACGGCTGGGGAGGCTTTTCTTTTCATTTCTACTCCATCTTCTCCCTAATCTCTCTGTATCTCTTATGGATCCAAGTCTTCTTTGGCATTGTTACTCCCTTTCTATCTATCACTCTTACTTCTAGCCTCATATTCTCCATCTTCTCTCTCTATTTGGTGGTTGTAATAGTGGTTCTTGGAGTTTTTTTGTTATCTTTTCGGCGATTTTCTATTTGTGTTCATTTGAGGTGTCTCTCCTCTCCTGATCGGTCGTCTCCTCTTCTTTGTTGCGCCTTCTTTCCTCGTCATTCCTATTCTCCTCCGTAAGGGCGGAGCCCTAGACCCGAGGTTATGAGATCATGTTACATACAGTGTTCTCACCTTCTGGGACTCTCATAAGTTCGTTCTTCTACAATTTCTATCCCGGCTCATTCTGACAAAATTCTTCTCATCTCGCACTCCTACAGGAATTCGTCCTCCTCAACCATCTCGTCTGGATCTTTCTGGAGCATGCTCTCTGTATCGGGCCCGCGCCGATGTCTTGTTGGCCGCCATCGCTTGTCTGCGGGTCTACGAGCCTATTCTCGGACCGTCGCTCCGCCTTCGTGCCTCCCCAGAGTTCTTACTTTTGATTTAGTGGGCTGAATTTTGGGCCACTTTTATCGCCAAATTGAGCTTGATCTATAGGTTTTTTGAGGAGGGGACTTTGGTGTTTGGTTTATTAGGCCATGTTTGTTACTTATCCATTTTGTTTATTTTGTTTGTTTTAAGTGTCATGATTTTTAATTGGTGAAACTTTTTCCTAGTCTATCTGTGTGATGGTGACAATATTTTAGTAGTCATGTCCCCTAGCTTTAAAATTTTCAAAATGAATCGTGTAATTGTCGATTGAATATATCTAGTTGCTTTAGATCTATCGTTTATGTGACATTGCAACTCTTTGACATTTGCTCTTTGTAACAAATTCAATAGATATTTTCATTGCTATGATTTGTGTATTCATCTTTCCATTCGGCTACAATTTAGGTTCTCCCGTTGGACTTCATTGTTTAATTTATTCATGTTTTAATTATTGTATTCTCTTCTTTATTATGGAATTGAACAATTTATTATTATCAAAAAAAATGAAAAAAAAATTCTTCTCATATCGATATATTTAACCATCAAATTGATATGGATTTCTGAGAATGTTCACATATAGCTGCGCTTTTGTGTATTCTAGCATACAATTGGTCAAACATCAATAACGCATTGCTTGTTTGTGGTTCTTCTAAGAGTCATTATCATTTTGTCATGTTTTTCACTTGTATTGTGATGCATAATGTAACATCAAATTTCCATAAATTGGTCAATTAGACTATTATATAGTTTTTGCATCTCGTCTTCTTTGGGCTCGACATATTATGTGCTTTATAAAAGCTATATAAAATTTTCTCTTTTGGAATTTTACGGGAAGATGCTTTTCGAGAAGATAAATGAGGTTCCTACCTTATTTGAAGCAGTGATTGAATATATGAATGAAGCTTGGTGAAAAAATGTGCTTAAAAGCCTCCTAAGCTGTTAAAATGGAGAAAGACGAAGACGACGATGAGGAAAACGATGATGAGAACAAGGAAGATGAAGACGCAGATGACAACTATCTGTTGGAATAAATATCGTTATTGTTGGATAGTTTGAATATTATGTTAGGAAAATATTCCTTTTGGTTCCAAAGATGCAATAATAATATATATTATTTAGATAACTATTAAAATGATATAACTTAATTAAATTAAAGAAATAAAATTAAATGTCTCTAATAAAATTTATATTGATGGATTTGAAATTACAAATGATATTGAACTAGGAAATAAAAATTCAAAGAAATATTATGATAAATTTTCATGGAAAGGAATTCAATGTTTAAAAGAAAAAATTGTGATTACAAAGTCTTTATGCAACTTAAAAATGTGTATTACACCCATATGCATCATTGATGTAAATCTTTACTGCAGGCATATTCGTCGTAAATCTTTGCTTTGATATATTTACAAGTATTTACAAGGATAAGAAAATTAAGAGATATTTAGATCATGGATAATGATTAAGATAGATATTATCTTGATATTAGGATATATTATACTTAAAATTTATATATTTCATATTGATCATACATTCATATATACTTTTTTCGTCTTAAAATAGATGTAAAATTTTCAATATAAATAAATTTGCATCTATTTTGGGACGGAAATAGTATATAATGCATGCAAATCATATGATTTTTTTATTTATGAAATTATGCTTAATTCGGGGTTAAATGTGAATACCCTCTATTTCATCTTATTAAAACATATACTTATAAAAGTAGTTTAATTATTAAGCTTGATTTTAGGTTTACAATGTTCTTATAATTAATGTGACTGGCTCAAGTCATAACTCATCATGAGAGGCTAGCTGCATTTAAACTTGAGCTCACAAAATTTAAGATTAATATTTTTGTCCAGCTTAATTATTTATCAATATCTCAACGTGCGAATTCCCATAAAAGAATCGTATATATATGGATGTAGCATATCTAAATGTCTAAATCATTAGGAAAATTATATGATTAAAGAGAAGTTGACCTGAGATTTAAGGGAATCACACGAGATTTGATATGTTCTCAGAGATCGATATATATTGGTGCTATGGACAAGAAAAAAGGTTAATAATTAATGAGATAGCTAGATTATGAAAAGTTATTTAAGTTTGTTATTATGTTAGGCTATTGACATCTTATATATGAGATTATTCTAATTTTAAATTTGTTTCAATTTTATATAATAGCGAGATTTTTTTTAATTGTTTCAATTGCAAATTTTATTGTCAAATCAACATTCGACACATGTCGTTTTATTAACGAATAGTAATTTAACACATGTATTTTAGAACTTTGAGTTTAATTAGGTTTCAAGTTACAATTTTTAAGTCAATGATATTATTTTTTTCCTATTCTAATTAGGAAATCAAAACACAATAAAAACATAATGATTCCTAATAAAATTCTACCAATTATTTTTTTCTAATATAATAATTTTATTCCTAATCAATTTCCTATCTATTATTTAAAAAATTATTCCTAATAAAATTATAATACACTATATTTTTCTAATTTTCTTATTAAACATTTTTCTAATTAAAATTCATTATATTTTTTTTCTATTCCTAATTAAAATCACGTTTCTTTTCCTATTCAAATGGCATATTATTAAAATAATTTATTTTTATTCTAAATTATAACTATTATTCTAATAAAAATCCTATATTTTTTTCTTATTCTTAATTAAAATGGACATATCTTATTTTCAAACATTAATATTTTCTAATTAAATTTATTTTTCTATTCCTAATTAAAAAGCATATATTTTTTTCTATTCAAACGGACATATTATTAAAAAAATTATTCCTAATCAAATTATAATATATATTATTTTTTCTAATTTTTTATTAAACTATTATTTTTAATAAAAATCTGCTATATTTTTTTATTCTTAATTAAAATGGACAAATCTTATTTTTCAAGCAATAGGAACAACTAAATTGATTAGATGCAATTATAAATTTTATTATGAAATCAAATCTTGATATGTAACTTTTATTTTTTGCTATGTTTATTATTTTTGAAAATAAAATAAATTTTTAATTCTAGGACTGTAGATTTTGAAATAAAACAAAATAATTATAATTGATATAGAATTAAAATAATTATCTTTTATATAATATTTGACTTATAGATTTAATAATGTTTAATACGAATAATTATTATATAATTTTTTATATGATTATATGTATTTAAATTATTAATTTTTAAATATACGGACGGGTCCATTGACTTGTTATATATATTATCAAAATTATTTTATGAGTATTTCATAACATTATAGTGAGCCTCTCTATGATTTAAGATAATGATCACGGTTCATACTTATACTATTTGGTAGGGATTGATAATTGTTTTTTATAAAGGAGGGAATAATTTTATTAAGTTAAAATGATCGAATAAAGTCGCGTCAATTTATCGATAAGCTACAAATGAAATTCTCTCAACCTTTTAAATTTGGACAAAATCGTTAGATATTATCGATAAATATTATTCACCGCTCTACTATCTACACCAATTACAACTTCTAATCAAGTTTATTAATTGATCGATAATTGTTAGATTCAGCAAAAACTCAGATATTTCATAAACATTTTTGGCTAGTAAATACAACTTTCTGGACTTTTATTTATTTATTTAATTATATTTAGAGGTCCAGATATAGCTACAACTAGTATAATCATGTTGATCAAGTTAGTATTGTGAAGAAATTTCAACCAAGGACTCGATGAGAGTGGTCCAATCCAGAAAAGAGTTTTATTTTAATAAGATAGCCCAATTAATTAACAAGAATGTTAATTTAGCTAGCCAAGTTCATTCATAAGAATAATAATTTTAGGTTATTAGAAAAAAGAGAATATTATTCTAGGTAATACAGAAAGAGAATAATATTATGATACATTTACTAAGAAGGAGAGACAACTATATGATGAATAGAATATTAAAGGAGAATATATACAATTAATACAGTATGTTTACTGAGTCATATAAAAAAAA
>JANIEQ010001947.1:0-36127 GCA_024708375.1 Oxalis stricta
CCGAAATGAAAAATAAGGTGTAAACACAAAAGTTTGAACTCGTAGTTCTGTCTGACAAAAGACACTAACACCAGAGCCGGAGGCACGTACACATATGACACCACCAAGTTTTTAAAAAATTTCAAAATAGTCCTTATATTTTCTAATGAGTTAAAACTAACCCAAATTTTTGAACCCACAAAATTTGAAGTGTACAGCTATAACTATAAAAAAACAAATTATAAGGACCTAATACTAAATTTATATTTATGAACCCACCGTCGTTGGTCCTGGCTCCGCCACTCAGTAATGGTCACCTAAAGAGTACTTTTATTTGAATAACTTCAAAAATTCCTTTGCTGTGTAGTAATAACTAACCTTGTGTATGTTTCCGATCTGGTGTTATTTCTGTGCTTAATCGTCTATATCTCTTTACAGGCAGTGAAGGTTTGTATGGATGAGTGCTTCTACTGCCATTGACGGGGTGTGAAGTTGATGGAGAGAGTTCTGTGAAATATAAATTTTTCCTAGAGGAAGTTTTGCTGCTATTTAGGGAATCTTTTCTTGGCTGGTATGCCGCAAAAATATTATTTTCACGACACTTACTTTATTTCTATTACTCAAACTACATTGCATATTCTTAAAATCATTGCTCTGCATCTTTTTCTCAGGTCAAGAGATTTTCTTGGACTCCAATTTTGACTATTTGGAGGCAGTTGAGCTGGGCTATGTGTCTCCAAAGTTACATGAACTCATTCAACTTTTCGTGTCATTCGGTGAAGAAGATTCCTTCGATTTTCCACTTTTTCTACCTCATTCATCTTTATAAATAATTAATGAACATTTTTTTGGTTCCAGAGAAGCAAGTGAAGTGTTGTGCCTAATTTTGTTGAAAGGATTATGACGGTAACAGTAATTATAGAGTTTCGTGAAAAAATTTAGCAAAATTATCTCATTTCAAGGTTTCATATCTGACTGGGAGCACTACATCTGTTGATGCTTTGTCACCTAAAGACCAGAAGGAAACTTTGGAGTCATTTCGCTCAGGAAAGGTACCTGTTTTACGTGTTTCTAAAAACTTGTTCGTATGTATTTTTTGGGCTTCTTACTTGGGATTGCCTAACAGTTTTAGACTTCGCAGTGTCTAGTAGTTTCTAAAAATTAGGAAACTAGGACTAAAACTTACTCACTATTCCCTCCATTCCACTATAAGTGTAGCATTTCACACATTAAGAAAATGATTAGATGAATTGTACTTTATTGATTTAGCTCTTATACTTGTAGTTGAAACTTGAAGGACTTAAGAAAAGAGCAAAATCAACAGAGCTATCCTTAAACTGGGCACTTTTTTGGAGTAATTCTAGAAGCCAACTTTTTTGAACACTTATGGAAAACTTTAAAACATATGTATAGTTTGTGGATGTATCAATAAAATAGAATTTGGATATAAACTGAGAAAAGGATAGCTAACCCCTGCAGAATAGAAATATACCAAAAACAGAATCTAAAAAAATAAGGAAGCAAAATTGTAACAGGAAGGCAAAATGTGCACATAAACTTCAAAACCATTTCAGGGCTGGGCTTCAGATTGTTCTCATCTTATGGCCATATTTTTGAGTCACAAATGCATCCATGAGGGTTATTTATGTATTGCTATGCAAACCCCAATCTGCAGATCAACCTGCTATTTACTACTGATGTGGTTGAGGGAGGGGATTGATATTCTCAAGTGCTCTGTGTCATACGTTTTGACCTGCCGAAGACTGTGTGGAGTTACGTCCAATCTGCAGCGAGCACGACAGGAGAATTCCAGTTTATTGTTCTGCTTGAGAGGTGAATATTTTTGTTAACATGGATCTACCTTAGTGACTATACTTATTTATTTTATCTTTCTTGTCGTATCTCTTTTATTAATGATATATGTTTAAGGCTACAGATGTTTGCAGATTCATTTCCTTTGGTTTTGGAGTGATTATTGATCCGATCCAAACTTTTAAAGTTTTAATGAATCGTTTGGAGCCGTTAATATTGTATACGACTAAACCGATCCAATCTGATTCTATATTTTTATTGTATAGATCCGTTTGATTTAATTTGAATCGCTTTTTCATTGTATGGATTTGTCCCAGGATTCTTCATCAATCATCTAAAGTTAGATTTACAATATATAACTATTATTCTATATATAAGTATATAACTGATTCAGTTCGGCTTTGATCGAGTTTGAAAAACATAACCACGACTTGAAGTCCGAACTGAGCCAATCGATTATGAAAATTTCAGTTTTTTTAAATTTCAAATTTATCTGTGAAGCTGTGCCTTTGTTGATTTTTGGTTTGGATTGAATTGGATGATCAGTTTTGTTTGATTTGTTAGGATATGAACACCCGTAGATAATCAGTTTTGTTTGGATTAGTTTGATTTGAACACCCAAGATAAAGCTAAAATATGAATCACTCTTGCCAGTGGAAACATGAAGGAGAGGAATCAGCTCTACGAAATCCTCAAAATGGAGCGTCAAACATGATTGAGACAGCTTTAGATAGAGATCCGGAGGAATTCCATCTAAAAACCTTGTAGAACAGGATGAAACCAATGTGTACACTGTTAAGGCAACTGGAGCAATGGTATCTGCAAGTTCCAGTGTTAGTCTCCTGCATCAATACTGTCAAAAGCTTCCAGGAGACAAGTATGTGAAAAATTATCCTCTCTGCATTTTGTTGTAGTTATGAATGCTTCAATTATTGTTTAAAGCACATGTTTATTGAAGCGATTGATATCGCACATGTTCTAACTATCTCTCGTTATATTTAGGCAATGCATTTAAGCCAAGCTTGAAATCAAATCCTGGAATAATCTTGTTGGATGTACGATAACATTACCCGCTTACCGCAGCTTTTCAGACACTGAATGGTCCTCTTAGCCAGAATTCTCGCTTAGCAAAACAGCGTTGCTTGCTTGAAAGCATGTAGGAAACTGCATCAAATGGGGGCTTTGACTGATAACCTACTTCCAGCCAGTGATCACAGACGCTTTTGGTAACGCTCCGTACCAAAAGTAAAAGAAACAGTTGCCGGGCCAGGTATGCTTACTAGTCAATATTCTAAATTTTGTATCTAAGATGCATGAATTCATATACTTTG
Organism: Oxalis stricta; assembly: GCA_024708375.1. Lineage (NCBI taxonomy): Eukaryota > Viridiplantae > Streptophyta > Magnoliopsida > Oxalidales > Oxalidaceae > Oxalis > Oxalis stricta. The sequence goes on from JANIEQ010001947.1 coordinate 3,123, forward strand.
TGTTTTCATTTTTAGTGCTTACGTTTCATCAGGCAAACCTTTTCATAACAGAATGTTTTCACAATTGCTTTTCACACATTTTTCCATAAATTTGGAGAACTTTGCCGGATACTTCGTTTCTTGAAGCCCGCTGTCTGCTTCGCAAAATGCAATGTTAAAAATTAGTAGTAGTCATGCATACATGATATGCTGCATTAAACTTACTGAGAGTCCACTAATGAGTACTCGACTATTTTTGGATTATTTGTTTCTTCAAATCTTGGGCATTGCTCCAGTAACATTGTTTTTAGTGAACTCTTTTTCCCTCTAATTTTGTTATATTAAGATGAACTGTTTTGCTTTTAGTATATGTGTATGTTACATATAAGTACATAGTTTCACGATGCCAAAATCTATTTCCAATTTGCTTACGTTTCTGTGTTCTTTCATTACTTTCGAAGGGACTATCTAAAAGGAAAGAATTTACATGGGACAATTCCTGTTCATGCTTTATCTGGAAGCTGGGGAGGTAATCCAGATGGTTTCAAATTTCACTCTATAAATTTGAATTCCCATGCAATATTTCGACCAAGTTATATTCTAGCTCGTTCTTTTGATGGAGTCCAAGCTTGAAAGTGATGTGGGAAACATTGAAAAAATTGACCTTTTTTTGGTCGGGAAAATGGTTAGGGCTTCTGTTACTTCAATTGGGCAGTTACATTTGGATGCAGAACAGGTACAACTTAAACTTGTAAAGTCTAGTATGGATCTATCCTTTCAAAGTTCCTTATATGATTCCATTAACATCTTTCGTTTTCATATGACAGATGACTAAAGCAAGATGCTTCCAGGAGTTTTTCTTTAACGGCTTGTTTGGGAAATTATTTGTCGGAAACAGACCATCACGAAGACTACTAGTGGGTTCGAATGAAACTGATGAACCATGGAGCCCATGCTGCATGTATTTCCTTCTCCCTATCACTACATCAGATCTATCAAGTGATGAACCATGGAAAATTAACTGGGAAGGAGTTGATGCCAGCATGCCTGCGGTAGAATTTCTAAAAACTTATTGTGAGGGTGAAGGAGGAAACACTAGTCCCATCCAAGGCTTGTTCACTCTGAGATGGAAACCAAGGATGCTGGTTTTATGCATTTCGCTAATAGATCTGTTGCTATAGCTGATGTAAAAAATATGGTGGTATTGGCCATTCATACAGTGAAAAATTTACACCATAGTTAATGTGAAGGGCAATTCTTCTGCTGAGAGTCCTTTCGAGGGTCTCACTGATGACACCCCATCTGGGTTTAGCAACTACTCAGAATACTTCCTCAAAAGGTAAGAGTTTGATACTGACTAGAAGTGAAGTGGCTGGAGTATATACATTTTTCCTAGATAATTAATACAAACATGTTCCTATTTAGGTATAAAATTGTGTTGATGCATCCCCAACAGCCTTTATTGCGTTTAAAGCAGAGTCACAATCCGCACAATCTTCTTAAGGACTTTGTTTCTGAAGGTTCGGAAATCATCAAGCTTTTGGAGAAACGGTGAAGCATAAAAGTTTCTTATAGGCATATTGTTCCCACGATTCTTTGATCATATGAAGTTTTGTGGTCCCTGCAAAGGAAAAGATTTTTCTGTTACAGAAAATTTAAGAGCAATTTCGGACCTTTTAAAAAAAAGAAACCATTTTTTATATTAAATACTGCCCTCTTTAATGCTTAATGATTTATGAACATGTGTAGGATTCTATGCAGCCTTTGTATTTGTGGTGTATGACGGTTAATTAAACTATGCAGGTTCTTCGGGTATGGATTCACATCCAAGCCAGGTGAAGAAGAAACCTCAGTATCATATTCATATGCCTCCTGAGCTTGAGTTTATTTCATGTTAATGTGTCAATTGAAGTTCTGAACTCAATCTATTTACTGCCCTCGGTGATGCAACGTCTCGAGACCCTTATGTTAGCCAGCCAACTGAGAGAAGAAATAAGTTGCTGTTTAAGCAACTTCCATTTGCCAAGCTCACTGGTAAGTCCTTTACATCACCAAAATATTCTAACCTCGTGTTCGATCTTTCATGGCATTGATCCATTGCTTCTTATGTTTAGATTCTGAAGCGATTACAACCCATAGATGCTGTGAAAGCTTTTCGATGGAGAGGTTGGAGTTGCTTGGAGATTCAGTTCTCAAGTACGCTGTCACTTGCGACCTGTTTCTTAGATATCCTGAGAATCACGAAGGAGAACTAACTTTCCAGCGCATGAAAATCATCTGCAATGCGAACTTACATAGGCTGGCAACAGATCGCAAACTACAGGTACTCAATCTCACATAGTATTGCTCCAATGTTTCAGCGTTTTATTCTTTTTCAACTTTCACAAAAGAATTTTTTCCTGGAAAAAACTAGAAGTGGAAGAAAGTAAATAATCTTAGTATTTCCAATCATAATTATTTTATCCTGTTTTGTTGCTACGACTAGTAACCTTAGTATATCCGATCATCATTATCTATCATCATTTCTCAGACAGTGATCAGCATACAGTTTAGTGATAGACTGGAGATTTTGTGTTTGCCAGGGGTATATACGGGATTCTGCATTTGATCCACGTCGTTGGGCTGCTCCGGGGCAGCGCTCTTTAAGACCTGTCCCTTGTGAATGTAGGTGTGACACTTCTGAGGTACCTTCAGACTCCAAATTTATAACCGAAGACCCTAAAAGTATGGTTGGGAACTTGCGTGATATGGGTCACAGATGGATGGTTTCGAAGACCTTGTCTGATTGTGTAGAAGCTCTCATTGGAGCATACTATGTGGGTGGTGGATTGGATGCTGCCGTTCACTTTATGAAGTGGCTAGGTATTGAATTGGAGCTTGACTCTGCAAAAGTGATGGAAACTATTACCCGTGCATCTCTAAAGACTTGTGTTTTAAAAGATGACGAGATAGACAACATTCAGTCAAAAATTGGGTATAAGTTTGTTGTGAAGTCATTATTGGAAGAGGCAGTATCACATTCCTCCGTTCAGCAATGCTCTTATGAGGTAGTTATGAAAAACGCTCTTTCTTAAAAATGCTATAAAATTTAAAAATGTTTTTAATTTTTATTTTAACTTGGTTTTTTTCAACAGAGGCTTGAATTTCTGGGAGACTCTGTTTTGGACCTGATGATAACGAAATACCTTTATGAGAGCTACTCTGATATCGATCAAGGGGAACTCACCGACTTGCGTTCAGCTTTCGTAAACAACGAAAGTTTTGCTCGAGTTGCTGTGAGAAGAGGCCTCTACCAGCATCTTCGGCATGATTCCTATAACATACTGAGCGACATAACGGAGTATGTCAAATCTTTCCCTCAACCTATTGATGAGATATCAACTCCAAGCATCAGGGGTCCTAAGGTATACTGCATTCCATTATATAGATTGATTTTGTTGGTTTAATTCTGAAAAACACACACTCTCTCTAAGTATTATCTTTCGTCGTTCAATAAAACTTTTATTTTCTTTCCTTTTACACAGCTTCTTGGAGATTTAGTAGAAAGTTTAGCAGGCGCAGTCTTCATCGACTCAAAGCTTAGCGTAGATGAAGTTTGGAGAGTGTTCAAACCATTGTTGTCTCCGTTCGTGACGCCGGAGAAACTGGAACTCCCTCCATTCCGAGAACTCATCGAGTTATGCAGCTCTCTAGGTTATTTCACTAAGGAGAAGTGTTGTAACAAAGGGGAAAACTCCATGTTGAGCTTATAGTACAGCTGAAAGACGATGTCTTGATCGGAGAGGGAATTGATCCCAGCAGAAAATTTGCCAGGGGAATAGCATCTGCCCATTTGTTGAAGCAACTCGAGGTTCGATTGATTTATTCGGCAAAACTCAATTTTTAGCAAAATATAAACTTGAAAATAATGTATTCCTATGCTTTAATGTAACAGACGAGTAGGAATATCGAGGGGTATTTCTAAGAGGAAGGAAATGGAAACCAACCAAGTGGACAATTCATCTTCTATGGACGTGGATATCGTGCACGATGAAAAAACTAAGCAAGATGGGTGTGCTCCTTCTGAAGATTGCTCTAAGAAAGCCCCTGATACAAATGTGGACACCCCAAGTATGCATCGAGCTCTCTCTCTCGTTCTCTAGTTTTGGGAAAGGGATAGTTTAGTATTTAGTTTCTCTGGTTTAGTAAAAATCTGATTCTAGTCCCTGGAAAATGTCTAATCTTTGATTTTGCTGAAACTAAGTTGATTACGACTTATTTGATCACAGTGATTCCGGCAATTGATATGAAGAAGGGAGGACCCAGATCCACTCTTACTGGAATCTGTATGAAAATGCAATGGCCAATGCCGAAATTCGAAACGGAAGAACAGAAATCAAGGTTAGTGTCAGTTTAAGCAAATTCATGGTAGATTTATTTAAACTTGCTCTATTATTACCATCTCAATTGAAATTTTCTCCTCTTTTATTTATTTATTGCAGGAAGCCTTTTGAATTCGGAGGAGTAAAACCTGGTTTCAACAGTTTCGTGTCAAAAATCATTTTGCACATACCAAATGTCGGAAGCATGGAGTGTATAGGAGAAGCGAGAGCTGATAAGAAGAGCTCCTTCGACGCTGCCACAATCATGATGCTATATAAATTAGAGCACCAAGGAAAGCTCATCATTGGCAATCCAAAATGATTACTTCCTGACCAAGCAACTATAATGCTTTAGACTAGTTATGGTAACACAGTCACACAGCAGAATGATGTGGTGCACTGAGAAATTAGAGTTGTAATTCCTAGGCGCAGTTCAACTGTGTATTCATAAATTGTTTCTGCCATATTTCTTAGAAATGCAGGTTAGCACACATTAAATTATTTTTAGATCGAGACATTCTTTCTTTGGATCTTTTTATTTAAAATCATTTTCTGCTCAAAATAAGATTTTTCACTTGCTTGGAAGTAGAATTCAGAATATACACAAACCTCAAACCTGAGGAAGATGGACTTGACAATTACGCTCTAACCAAGAGCTCATAAACATTGCTACTGTTATCCCCACTAACACGTTTCAACATCTCGAAACTCTTCCGACTCCCTAAGAATTCGATCCGTTTGAAAATCACATGACCCTGTTCTGATGTTTCTTTACTAGAGTAAACTGATCGAAGCCTGTCAGCATGTCTTGAATCAGAGTGAATGGAAGCCTCTATTTCATGAGCCGACATATTCTCCTACAAGAAAAGATAACACAAAATAACAAGTTTCAGTCTATCTGTTGTTGAAGAGTTAGAAAACAAACGTTATCTAACTGTACCTGATAAAAAGCATAAATATTATCCAAGATCTGCAAACATGTGAAGCCACTTTTGCTGAAAAATGTTCTCGAAGATGGTCCCATCTCAGAATATCGGTCGATAGGAAACAGAACGGTAAGAAAGTGGTTTTTGAATACCAGTTCACCCTTCTCACTGCAAAAAATAAAATAAAATAGTTTGAGGTTTGTGTCGTCAAACCCATTTGGTGATATAAACAAGTAAAAAAGATCCGTACCTTTCTGTAAGTGGCTTTGTCAAATTTGCAAATGAATCTTCTAAATCCTTGCGATCGCCTTTTGCATCAGAAAATATAGATGCTGTATGGTGCTCGCTAACATCTTCAACACTGATGGAATCAATGTAGATAGAAGCCGTTGAAGTCGGTTCAGATATCGACCAGCAAATGCAATCCAGAAGGCTGTTTGGTGTTATTGGACGTATTGGGATTTGGCATGTCTGCACAAAAATAAGTAAGTCGTGTAGATTGTTTTCAATCAAACAAACACAAAAGCAATTAGTACTATAACTTGTGAGATCAGAAGTTTGTGGTAAAATTTACCTGCATACGACGACCTCGACGATTTCGAACTCCGAGTTTTGCAGAATTCACAATCTGTTGCCTTTCCTCTAGACTTACTTTATTTCTACAGATTTGAGCAGTTTGAAGGAGATTTTCATTTTCCTAGAATACACGTGATAATCGTAAAAATATTGGCTACTTGTAATTGGAGCTAGAAATATCAATTTTAGAAAATAGAAAAAAATTACCTCAACAGTGTTATGATCATGTAAATTTTGAAGCATCGTTCCGACCTGTGTTGCTAAATCAGCAGAAATGTGAGTGAGCCTTCGCAAATATTTTTCCTTTGCTGTTTTCAAGACCCACAGAGGCTGGAAACATGAAACATATGAATAAGTTTCAGTACAATAAGCTACTAATTATTATTGAAAGCAATACTAATTAAGAGCACAAATGGATGGATATACACTTACTGTAACGAGGTTGTTACAGTGACCAAGATACTTATTGGCAGAACTTGATTCACACACTACATGGCTAGCACCACAACCGATTGACCATTGGTCAACGAATTTCGCGCCTTCTCTATCAGCTGCATCACAAATCTATATTTCAAAAATATCAAGGCTCATCTAGTAGTTACTTTACGGAAAAAGAAATCAATTGCACATGTATCATTAATTACGTACCTTGTTGTGCAAGTCAGGTGAAATGTCTGAATCAACATACATCAAGTGACCAGAAAAAACCAAGTCTTTTGTTTCACTATTAGGATCTTTTCGTGAATATGGATTTCCTAAGTTTCTGTCTTTCAAGAATACCAGCTGGAAGACAAGAATTTTCAGTGCTGCTAAACCCAACAAGCCGATTCAATTCATCCAAGCCGCATACCAGTACTGTCTCCAAAATTCTTCATGTTGTAGACTGATTCACTCAACCTCACTGGATAAAAATAACGATATACTATAAGATTCCTCTAGTGGAAATAAAAAGACAAAAGTTTAGTCCATTCATTTTAGGAATTAGTCGCATTTTCTTAGAGATGGGTCCTTTTTTACCATTTCTTCTAACGCTATCCACAAACCAACCAAGCGTAACAACAAAGAGGCCATTTGTTCTTGATCCATGCTTCAAAGCATGCTCAAGCTTCCGTCCACCAATGCTGTGAGTAAGGCATTAAGAGATCACAAAGAATCTTTAACTCGTCAAAATTACAGTAGCATATTTACATTTTACTATTTTCAGATCATATAGCAGTGATGAATATGCTGAAAAACATGATGACAGTGATAAAAGAATTTCTCGAATTGAAAACGAAATACTAAAAGGATATCTGGACCACCAAGTGCGTGCACTGAGGATGAAGATTGGGGCTATATTGACCACCTAATCTTTCGGTTGCTTCCATTACTTGTTTTCTTGCTTCTAACAAAAGCAATGATAAATTTCAAAAATAACATCACTGACTAAAAGAAAAGGAATACATTTAACCATTTTATTTTATTCCCAGTAAAAAAGGTTAAAAGAGCTCAGATATTAAAATTGCATAAAATTAAGCCAACTCCATGAAAAATCAACTAGAAAATGCAATTCTTTGTGTTTACAGACTTTTTTTTTTCCTTCAGCTTAAAATATTACAGTAATAAACTTCCAATTCCAGGAGCAAAGTAGTCTACGATTAGATGAAGACCTTAAATCCAAATAGTTTTATGTCATGTCTTGTCATCGTCTACAGTCCTACCAACACTTGCACTATGTGTAAAACCGAACTTTTCTATTAAAAGAAATTATAATATAGAATAGTTAACGCCAATATATATACCAATTTTTTGTGTCTGTGATTCAAATTCAATCGTGCTGATCATCATACATAGTTGAATGAATTTCTCTAACAGAGAGATCGAAAATGGATATATGAAGAATATATAACAAACAATTTCAAGTTAATTGTGTATGTATGTACCTTTGGAGAGACCGGTGACGCAAATAACAAGACAGGAAAATGGGCCGGGAGGTCGAGCCGAAATCAAGTCGGAGGCAACGGAAGCAGGAGACATGATTGTGGTATTATTATACGAAGAAGCAGAAGAAGAAGTTGTCGTCGTGAAACCCAACAGAACCAGTCTCCTACAACCTTTGTTTTCTATAACTTCCACTTCTCTATCACCAACCATTATGATTATATATCTTCTCGAATTGGAAAGCTTTAATGTTAATGGTGATTAGAATTTAAAAGGAAGGAGAAGTCATAATCATCTTTATGTATAAAAATTAAAAAAAAAAAATTGTGTAGTCATATGAAGAAGTTGGTGGTGAGTGGAAGAAGAGAAACTGAGTTGTGATTATATAAACAGATTATATGGAACTATATATGAACGTGAAAAAGGATGATCAATTGAAAAATGGGAAAGGATTTCATTCATTCACTTCAACAACAAGTTACAAATGATTAATTTGTGGTCTTATTTATTGAGAGGGCTGAAATCAATCAAAGCTTGAAAGTGAAAACTTGGAATCACGATGAGTTCGAGTGCTGAGACAGAGGAGAAGAAGAGAGTTAATAAGTTAATCAGTTCATGTGTCGATTCTTTTATTAATTAATGTTTTTAATTTTACCGAGGAGACTCGGTCCAATGGTAAGACATCTTTCTATCCCTGAACAAAGGGATACTAGGTTCATAACCTCATATGTTTAACGAATGTGTGTTTGAGATCCCTAAGTTCAAAAATGTCAAGTTCGGAGATTTATGAGTATTGTTAAAAATTTGGTTCGGAAATCTCTCCGTTCTTTTTCCGTCAGATTCTGTTGACGTCTTTTAAAGCAATAATGGAACTTATTAAAAGAAACCCTCAAACTCTTCAAGAAATATTAGGAGTGCCTATGTTGAGGGTCGTTATAATTTTAAAAGTGGAATCATTAAAAATTAGTTTTGAAAATGAGGTTTTTGGAGACTAACTAATTGCGATCAATTAAAAAAAAAAAAGGCCTCATCTCGTAGAAATGCCATTCCCCGAAATCAACCAAGTGATATCAGCAACCGACTAATGAATACTATCTCCGGAACACATTTCAGTGACGAGTACATACGTCACCTTCGAAGAAAATATACAATAAAATGTTTATCTTTTAAAATTTATACATATATTTATGATTTCTATAGCTAGGTGTATAGTTACATACGTTGAGGGTTACAGATTACATATTTATCAAGTTAAGGGACTATAACTTATAAATAAGCAAAATAACGAAATAAGGTTATAAATATTCTTATACTTTTCTTTTGATAATAATACATTATTTTTTCAAAAAAAATAAAAAATATATATTCTTATACTTAACCTAATAGTGTAATTTATTTTCATGGAGGAGATTTTTATGAGTCAAATCATTTGCAGTTTTTGCAAAAATTATGTTATTTGACTTTGAGCAAACTTCGTTTTCGGTTGTATTTTAGATAAACAATTTAAGGAAATAGAAATATTGCTTTCACGTTTACATTAAAAGTTAGAATAAGATTTCAATACAATGAATCGAGTCAGTGGGCCTGTCCATAGAAAAGAAAATAAATACTATAGAGTAATCCCGTAAAAGAACTACTAATAATCTCATCAATTTGCATATATGCATCAAATCATATAAGAAATTATAACTATTTTCATCTTAAATAGATGTAAATTTTACATATAAATTACATATAAAATTTACATCATTTTGTAACGAAAAATAGTAACATTTTTTATTGTTTCAATCTAAATTTTAATTTTTAAGAATCCATTATCTTATCTTATATATGTAGATTAAGACTTTTAATTTTAAATTTGTTTCAATTGTAAATTCAATTGTAAATTTTATTGTTAAATCAACATTCGACACATATACATTTTATTAACGAATAATAATTTGACATATATATTTTAGAATTTTGAGTTTAATTAGGTTTCAAGTTACAATTTTAAATCAATGATATTATTTTTTCCTATTCTAATTAGGAAATCAAAATACAATAATAACATAATGATTCCTAATAAAATTCTACCAATTATTTTTTCTTAATATAATAATTTTATTCCTAATCAATTTCCTATTAATTATTTAAAAAATTATTCTTAATAAAATTCATATATTCTTTTTTTCCTATTCAAAACTGGCACATCTCTTTTTTCACAAATAATATTATTTAAAAAATTATTACTAATTAAAATTATAATATATATTATATTTTTTCTAATTTTTTCATTAAACTATTATTCCTCATAAAAATCTGTTATATTTTTTTCTATTCTTAATTAAAATGAACATATATTATTTTTCAAATAATAAGAACAACTAAATTGATTAGATGTAATTATAAATTTTATTATGAAATCAAATCTTGATATATAACTTTTATCTTTTTCTATGTTTATTATTTTTAAAAATAAAATAAATTTTAAATTTAATAGGATTGTAGATTTTTGAAATCAAATCAAAATAATTATAATTGATATAAAATTAAAATAATTTTATTTTAATATAATATTTTACATAAATTTAATAATGTTTAATATAAATAATTATTATATAATTTTTATATGATATATATTTAAATTATTTATTTTTAATATGTTACGGTTTTTGACCCCACCTGACGATCCCACCAACTTAGTGCTCTCAAAATTTTAAAATATATATCCAAATTTCTATTAATCAATAAAATGTTACGTGTTGAGTGTTATATTAACAATAAAATTTACAAATAAGTTAATAAATTTTCAATTATTGTCTATAAGATTAGCTTGATTTTGGTTGTAATTTAGATAAACAGGAAATGGAGATATTGCTTTCACGTTTACATTAAAACGTTAGAAAATATTTTAATATAATGAATCGAGTCAATAACCGAAGTCAATAACGTGTCGACAGAAAAGAAAATAAATACATATAGAGTAACCCCGTAAAAGAATTACTAATAATCTCATCAAATCATATAAAAAAATTATAAACTTTTTTTTTCTTTTTCGTGCTTCAATCAATATTGTTGGAAATTATTTTTTTAAAAGTTGATGGAGTAAAAATAAATACACGTTAAAACTAAAAAAAAAGAGTAGTACATGGTTGTGGACAGATGAGGAGGACTGGAGGAGACCTACAAACATGTAGATAGGGAGGGTCCGGAGGGACCATAGCCGAAGACGACGAGGGATCTCGGAATTTGGTCTGGTGTTCTCAATCTCAACTTGTTTTATTTTCCGGCCACGTCACCTCATATTTAATTGACTTGGGCACTAACATCATCCATCGCCTTTCTTGAGACACCTCACTTAATGAATTAATTACGATTGTCAAAATAATAATAATAAATTAATTAAGGTGACGAGTTTGTTTCCCATTTTCTCTTCAAGTTTAATTGTAATAATTACGTTGATGTGATAAAGAAAAAAGGCAAATACTTATATTGCATTAGTGTAATTTCGTAATACAACCAACAATCAATAAAAAATCGATACATGATAATTTTTAATTTTATATTTAATAGACGTATTTGATGTATGATAAATTTTATAATATTTTCCTAAAAATTCACCAATCCATCTTATAGATATAAAATAATATAAAATAAAAATATATTATATTTTTATTATCTTATAATATTATATTAAAATTATTATTAAACATGTCATAAAATTTTTATACCAAACACGTCCTTAAAAATAAAAGATAGAAAATTGAAAATTATTATATGTCATATTTTTAATGACGGTTAGTTGGGAGCCAATTTGCTAACGTATGAGGCAAATTTTTCCAATATATATATATATAGTGATAATAATATATTGAAAACAATACAATTTATCTATTGACTTTAGCATCAGAATTTTTAACTTGTAATTTTCCTTACCATCCAGATTGTACAATCATTTTGTTCATTGTATTGTTAATTCTAGAGAATCAGTAGGTAAGGGCGATCGTCTCCTTTCTCTCCGACGTCTAGCAACACTTTGACATTGGTTAAATGAAACTTCCAGGAATAACAGTAAAAAAATGTATTTTTCTATCTCGTCAATACATATTTTTTAAGATATTCACCAAAAATTGAATGAAAGAAAAATTTAACATATTTTTATATCTAAATTATATATAAAAATTATGTATTTTAAGAAAAAAACTAAAAGTCTAAAAATATATAGTCCACTTTGCTATTTCTAGTTGAGTAGTTGTAAACTTGTAATATTAAGTGTCGGAAAAGTCCTTTGGGAGTGTTATTTTTTCTCTCTACAATCTTTTGCTTTATTAGAACTGCTCGTGACAATCACGGAAATCTTCTACAACTTTAATATTGGTCATGAGTTAAAATCATTATTACGTAGTAGTAATTAGTGAGTATCGGATATTGAAAGCCGGACGAAGCTAGGCAGGGTTGGCGACATAATATTATGGTGCTACTAGGTAGAATAAAAAGAACAATGATTGGTGTGGAGAAAAGTATTGCTCCATTAATTAATTAGTAACTTAAGATGAACGAGAAAGATTGCTTCAAGATATATAGAGGCTGGTGGTGGACCAGACGACTTGCTCGATCAGGAATACTTTCTCGTCCATTAATGGTGGTGCACCGTATATATACGTACTACCATCAATCCTAGCTAGCTTGGAATGGCACATCAAAAGGGTTGACTTGTAAACTGAATCCAAATTTAGCTTCATATTTTAACTTTCTACGTCCAAATATGCAATGTGTGATTTTGGACTTGGTGTAATTAGTACGTACGTATGAAAATTGAATGGCTCTGGCATTGTACGTATACATATACATACATACATACAGTATATATGAAAGCTACTAAACAAAAATGTAACTCAATTATTCTAAATTGACAAAGTGGATTGAAAAATTAAGGTGGGTCATTGGACCTGGTTGAGCAGTATATTGGCTGAGAGAGAGAGAGAGAGCAGGCAAGATCCTAATAATTAACGTGTTGTCCCTTTTGTATTAAGCTTTTGGCATTAGACTATCTCTTTTGTCTTTTAAAACTATGCATTTGTTGTCATTCGATCCATCGGCACCTTTTTTTCTAAAATAATAATAATAATAATAATCTCGCAATATGCATGAATATCAAGTCTTAGCTATATGGATATATGCTAGTCCGAAGAAGTAATATATATGATCTTCAATCGGGAATTATACATGTTTGTCCACAAAAACATAAGTCTATATCGATATTCTATATCTCTTTCGACATGGAAGGAAAGATAATACGTGTTTGAAGTAAATTAACGACCCTAATATTATTGTTGAATTATTATGGTTGTGCAAAGTTAGTTTTAGCTTATAGTGATAGCTCATGGCTTGTCTAAATTTATCTTGGGCCATTTGCTTGTTGTTTATGTTATGACTAGGAAATTGTTGCTATTCATGTTCCTCTTTTGCATTCCCAGTCCATCTCTCGAAGAGGACAAGGTTATTTGTCTCAACTATTAGCGAATCTAGCTATAAAATATAGCCGTCCGAATATATATCTACCCATTTCATTAAATTTTCAATTGTTTTAATGTAAGAAAATCAACAAATTCTAGCATGTGCTACAACTCCTACTTGTACACATCAATCCGTGTCCGAGAGTAGATATCACCACTGATCTGGATCGATCCGATTTCCGATATTCACGATTTTTAAATTTGTGAAACTGAATAAAAATTATAAATTTTATACAACCGAATCAAAATCATAGATTTACGGTTAGTTCTAGATGATTCAATATAATTTTTTTCTTTTCAAAATAATAATCGAAATCGTAACTTGCCGAAATTTCGTTTTAAAAGCGGACAACATTGACGCTTCGATTTTGACTCGATTCCGAAGCAGAACCGTGGGCATATCTATCTCGGAGTCATTGTATTTTTTAGCTCCCCAGCTATAGCAGAAAGAAAAATCATAAAGAAAAGAGATTAGAGGAAAAGGTAGGATAAAATGAGAAGAATTTTCTCTCCGTGAATTTTTTATTTTTATGGAGTGGGCTTTTAAATTCAATTTAATGGGATGGGCTTTTAAATTCAATTTATGGAATGGGCGTGCCTTTTAATTTTTTTAATTTTTTCCTCCACTTCCAGTCTTCCCTCCAATACATTCATTACACATTCTCTCTCTCTCTCTCTCTCTCTCTCTCTCTCTCTCAGTGAGTCAATCACTGAACAATCTCCAAATCATCTTCTCTCCGATATCCGCCGTGTGGCGCTCTATCAATGCCGACTTCATCCTCCATAACCCAGTCTCAGCTTCTCTCGATTTACGATGAAGACTACGACGATGATTTCATTATCCCTCTCACCCAAACGCCCTGCAATACTACTACTACTACTACCACCTCTTCAACTTCCAGCCGGCAACCCTCAAACCAATACCCACCAATAATGGAAGCACCCACCATATCCCTCTGCCGAAATTCTTCTCCTCGGGGGAAAAGAAAAATGTTGGGTTCGAAGAAACACTCGAACACAATTGTGGGTTGGACTGGATTGAGCCCAGCCTGGACTATGAGGAGGAGAATCGAAATCAGAATCAGAAAAAGAAATTGAAGAGCTGTGTCGATGTGGGTGTTGGATATTTGTGCAATTCGGTCGAGTCTAGGCTATTGAAAGGGAAGATAACCTCTGATTTCGACTCTGCGGAGGAGGAGGAAGAGAAGGAAGATCTGGATGTGTTACTAAACCATGCGCCGGAGAAGAAGATGAACCCAAGGAGGATGTTTCCGATGTTGGAGATAGAGTTTTGGTTGAATGTCCACTCTGCTGTCTCGATATTTCGGATTTGAGTGAAGAACAAAGACATTTACACACTAATGGGTGCCTCGATAAAGAGCTGGTTCACAATCAGCTACCTCAAGCTGTTCAACCCCAACAAGTAAGTTTTTCCTATTCACTTGCTTATTTCTGTCTGTAATTTAGTGAAGCTTGCTTAATTCATTACTATGCTCATGTAGGAGGATGTAATTGAGGCGAATGATGATATGTCATCCGTTGCAAAGTGGCTGCATAGTCTCGGTTTAGCAAAATATGAAGAAGCCTTTGTTCGGGAAGAGGTTGATTGGGACACTCTACACTGCCTCACTGAAGAGGTTTGTTTTACTTATTTTAACCTTCAATTCATGATCTCGGAATCTAGTAGTCGATGTGTTTACGGTTTTGCTCTGATTCTTGTACAGTGGAGGGTTTTGAACAATTTTCCCGAATAGGAGAGGATTGGTGATGAAATAAAAATTTCAACTTTTTCTGTAATTTAATACAGGATCTTATTGGCATTGGTGTTTCGACGCTTGGTCCCAGGAAGAAACTTTTGAAAGCTCTTCAGGAGCTTAGCAAAGAGCGTGTTCAAGCAGTAGAAACACATGCAGATGCACATGTTGGAGGTGTGGCTGGTTCAAGGCGAAACTGCGAGACAGAGAAGAAAACAGACGCTTTAGCAGCTCAAGCTGACACAACAAGCAAAGACAAAGTAGCAGGAAACAAGTTGATCACTGATTACTTTCTATGTCCAGTTTCTGATAAGAAGAAAGTCTGTTCCACCTCTAAACCACAGCCGGTGCTAAAAAAGTTTCAGAATCTGGTCGAAAACGTGGAGAGGTTAAAAGTCATTCAAGAAAGGGAAAAGTCCAAGATATTCCTTTGTGGTGTCAGATACCTGGAACACCATTTCGAGTGGTAATGCTTTTGAACATTGAACTTATAAGCTATATCTGTAATGCTTGCTGTGCACCAATTAGTGGGTCTTACTTCTATTGTCCTTTTACCAGTAGTTATTAAGAAACTGAAGACAGTAGGGGAATTGTTAGATGATATCCTGCATGGTTCATGATGGATTATGTAATCTGTCTCGACTATTGATTTTGTATATAAAGCAATGCTTGTTGCTTAATTTACACTGGTTTGCGTTTGCAGGATGCTTTCAAGTATATTAGAGGAGATTGTTCTCACTGGTTTCTCACTCACTTCCATATGGATCGTAAGTTCAATATTAGTATACTACATATGTTCAAGCTGCTGTAATTGAAATACTCAAAATGGATATAGGACTTAAACCTCAACAGAAAAAGAGAACAACAAGAATAGAGAGAAAAATGCCCCTCTTTATCTTTCATCATCCCAATTACACCCATAGACTGGGCTTTGAAGTCAGAGTTCAAGTTGTATGAATTGTAATTTATCTGTAGCATACGTTTGTTACTAATTCTCTGAAGTCTAACTCGGAGGTCAACATTTCAAATCTTGCAGATTATCAAGGTCTAACAAAGTCCTTTTGTAGAGGGAAGATATATTGCTCCTTAATAACAGCAAAGCTTGTGAATATGAAGATTGGTATCTCATGGGACAAAATAGAAGTTCTACCCTCAACCAAAAATCAATATTGATGGGACTGATGTTACTTGCTGATGCAAACCACTGCCCTGGGTCCATTATAATACTATTCGAACCACCCAACAGTAATGTGTGGTCCAAATTCCTTCTCAAGGCCTCTTATGGGCTATCACCTGTTTTCTTATGACGCTTAATTGATCTGCCTTGATTTATGCATTTAGGACTGTTTTACACACTGGGGATTTCCGTTATAGAGAGGACATGACATCTGTTTTGCAAATGCATCAAATCAACACTCTCATTCTCGATACCACTTACTGCAACCCTGAGGTATGATGTTGAATCGTAAATTGGGGTCTTTACTTTAGCATCAAGTATCATTGATGCTGTCTCCTGAAAAAGTTAAATTCTTTGGCATGTTAATGTTACACTGTTAGTTGACAAACTACACACCAGTAAATTACTATTATATTTATTATTATGGCTTGTTATGATGCAGTATGACTTCCCAAAGCAGGAGGTTGTAATACAATTTGTCCTTGATGCCATCCAAGCTGAAACGTTTAACCCCAAGACACTTTTCTAATTGGTAGCTATACAATAGGTTAGAATCTTGCTATCTTTCAGTCTCTCTGTCTGTGTGTTTGTGTGCCCTGTAGTTTCTTATCATTTGTATTTTTACAAACAGGGAAGGAAAGGCTGTTTCTTGAAGTTGGTCAGTGTCCTCCGTCGAAAGGTCTATGTCACGGCATCAAAATTCCATATTTTGAAATGTTTGGGGTTCTCTGAGTGACGATATGCAGTGGTTCACATTAAAAGAACAAGAAAGCCACATTCATGTCATGCCTATGTGGACACTTGCAAGCTTCAATAGATTAAAACATGTAGCCAACCAATATTCGGTGAGGGGGCTGGTAGAAATGTCAACTTGCTTTTAATCAACTATTATTGCATTATGCTTTATTTAGTTTTTGTAATATCTTTCTTGTAGCTTTTAAGAACGAAAACTGAATCTGTGGTATTGTCTTCTATGAAGGACCTGCAACTTTTCTTCAACTTCCAATCTTACTGATTTTAGATCGGTATATTTGCAAATTGCAGTCACTTCTTATCCCTCTAATGTCCAGCGACGATTCAGTCTCATAGTTGCTTTCTCTCCCACTGGTTGGACATTTGGCAAGGGTAAAAGAAATCTACAGGAAGAAGATGGCAGCAGGGTACTATTATAAGGTAACATCCTTTACTCATATCAGAGACTATCTGCTTGTTGTAACTTGCTCAAAAAAATAACTTGGGTTTATATTCCTATCCGCCCTATATTTTATTGATTTATAAGGAATTGCTCCATTTTTATTTTATTTTATTTTTTAAATCCACATGAATCGGTCTGATTCCATGAATTTGGAGGCAGAGTAAAACGGATCAAGGCCAGTAAAATTAAAAGAAAAGGGCCGCCTGTTGTTAGAAGATTAATAATCACATGGATCGAATATGCATGTTATCCTTATCCCAAATAAATTCTTAGAAGACAAGTTACAATTCCTGTTCTCATGTAAACTTCTAACTCGTTAAGTGGCTGCCTTCTTTAAAGCTATTTTAAGAAACTCAAGATCGTGATTATATCCCCAGGTATGAAGTACCATACAGTGAGCATAGCAGCTTTACGGAGCTCAAAGAATTTAGAACCTTGTATCTCCTGAAACCATAATACCTAGTGTGAACAACGACGGACCAGATTCTGCAAATGCCATGATTTCCCCTATTGACATCTTGATTTATTCACCATCCAGAACGTGTACTCTGGTAAACCCCCATCTCCTTACCATGCTTAGATTTGTTGTGCAACAGTGACAAATAAGATGTATAGTTTTGCTAAGCAAGAGTGTTTATTTTCTTCTGTCAATGTTGTAACTGCACACCTTAAGTTACTTGCCTAAGTTACTAGAATACTTGGGCATGAGATCCTACGTGGGCATTCACCTCATTCCTCATTTGGGGATAAAGAATTTTCAGGTGTTGCTATTTTGGACCGTCGTTT
This sequence comes from Oxalis stricta, assembly GCA_024708375.1. Lineage (NCBI taxonomy): Eukaryota > Viridiplantae > Streptophyta > Magnoliopsida > Oxalidales > Oxalidaceae > Oxalis > Oxalis stricta. The sequence continues at coordinate 21,295 of JANIEQ010001947.1, forward strand.
CATATTTTATCTGCATCTACTTTTCCGATGATGTTCATCAGGAATCTGAACCAGCCTTGGTATACAACAAAGTAGCTGTTTTAAATGAATACTCTGTAAGTTACATTAGACCTGATAATGACTTATCAGTTATCAACATATAATATTCCTTTATCATGCTCACTACACTCTTGATAATGACTAATCCTTTACATAGAGTCTACCAGCTTAACAAAAGAATCCAAGTTTTTTTTTTGCAATAAACACGTTCACGTGATACTATTTAATTTAATTAATCAATATGAAAATGAAACTTTCTATTAAGGTTGGAAGGTTTGCAACAAAATTCGACCTTATTTATTTATTTTTTCTTTCGCTTAAGGAATTTGACATTTTCTATGTTTGGCTTACTCATAACGTGTATACCAAAGTCAAAATAAACTCTAGTGTCAATTTTTACTGAGCTAAACAATCAACCTGTCCTTAAGATAGTTAATATTTCTATTATGCTGACTTGAATTTTATTGGAATCGAGATGTGTCGTTACTTATTGGATGCTCCATAGGGAAGAAAAATGCTGACCATCCCCAATCCCCATCACTGTTATTATCATCGTCACCATCCATAGACATTGATATTGTTTCAGGTAGCGACTGAGGACATGATGAATGACCACCACTAATAATATCTATTACTATAATCTGAATAAAGTCCAAATGCCGACCTTCTTCCTTGAATATCATCGGAATCCATAGTCTCCAAAAACGACCAATCTACACTATTATTCCTCGTACTACTAGAAGAAGTGGAGGTTGAAATAGGCGGCGCCACCGTGACATCCTGAAAGTTGGCCATTGGCGTACCTAGAAGGACAACCTGAATCTTTTGGGGGCTCAAAGACCGTCCACCGGGAATCTGGGGAGGATGTTGTGGAAAATTAAAGTTAGCAGGTGATGATCCGTCGTGAAGGTAGTGTAATGCAGCGTCGAAAGCTCTTGCCGCTTTCTCCGGCGTGTCGTAAGAGCCTAGCCATATACGCTCTCTGCTATTCCTTAGACGGATTTCCGAGACCCATTTCCCCCATTTTCGTTTCCGAACTCCTCTGTATTTCGCTTCTTCTCCATTTCGCTCCATAATTAGTAGATTTGATCAACAAAAAAAAGTCTGACAGATTTGATCAATAAAGCATTGTACTTATTGAAAAATGCTCCTCCATATGTCTTGGATGCTCTCTTGTTGTTGTGGAGGTTGACAATTAACTAACATTACAATGTGTAAGCGTGTTCCATTGATGAGTCAGACTAAAAGGTGAGCTGACGTGGACGGTCAACGCGGTCGATGACCATGGAGGCTCTGAATCTCATCTCTTAATTTGTCTCTTTATGTCTCTGTCACTCAGTTTTTACATATCTGATTGACTTTATTATTACTCCCTTGGTCCTTTTTTATATGGTACATTTACGAGAAAATTATTTGTCCTTTTTTATATATTATTTTTTAAAATTTTAAGAGTAAATTATCTATTATATTTTTGAATTGTTGTTTTTCTCTCATTCTTTCCGACTCGTTTCGGTTCAGTGGTGCTTTTCGCGGTTATCTGTGATCGAATGTCAGGTGACCGAAAGTAGTCGTTGATTTTTATGAACGGATGACGATGATTTAATTTGGGTGAAATTGATTAGCGTTTATTGTGGAAAATTAAAGTGACACCACGAATTTTTTTATTAAATTAAATCATGATTCATAAAAAAATCACAAAATAATATTTAATTTTATTAATTCACCAAAATTTAATTTCATTCAAATAAATTTCTATTAATTAATAATAAAATTGTAAAATTTACCAAATATAGTTATACTAAAATGACAATCAAAATAAACTATTTATAATAGTCTAATTTATATTTAAGGATTAATTTTTAAAATTTTAAAAATCATATTCGTAAAGAAATATATATTAGTCTGATTTATATTTGAGGATATCCCAAAAAAATTATATTTGAGGACTAAAAGGTTTAATATAGAGATTATATAAAGATATTATATATTTTGTAAAGTAAGGGATGGAGGGAAAAAAATCACAACATGAGTTTTGAACCCAGGTACATAAGAATTCATCCCAAAGTCCTACCACTAGGCCAACATGCAGCTTTGGTTGATCATTTGGTGAAAGAAATTTATATATTTTTTGTATGATATAATTTTTCAAAAGCTCGATGAGACTGTGCTCTCCTCGAGCTTGTACGTGACTCACGTATCAATTTTGATAATTGATTCCTACTAACTTTTTAATTAAGCAATTTGTATTTTTATGGGCTGATGAAATAATTGGTTTTATGGGCTGTAATTGGCCTGTCTAACTTAATTAATTAAAGTTGAACTCAAATCATTTTTGTGAACTTAATTAACAGTGAAAAAAAGGAAATGTTATTTCAGGAGTTGAACCCAGATCCACTAATATACTATCAATGCTTTATGCCATTATGTTATAACTGATTTTCTGATTCTATCTAGGATCCAAACATATATATTTTTATTTTTCAAATGTCTAATTATACATACTTCATTTTTTTTTCTTTGACACGGATCCTAATCTCCCAACGATAAAATGGGTTCGCCCCTGGTGTTTTCCCATATTGGTGTGGTGGCGGTCAATTAAAAGATGCGTGGGGTTGGTGGTTGTTAGCCGTGGTGGCAATCCTCACCCATGGCGCACGTGGATTAATAATAGTAGGATTTAGAGATTCTAACTACTCTCTAATTTGGACGAATTACTTCATCCGTTTTAAGATAACATATAAATTTTATAATATAAATTATACGTAGTATTGTGATTCTATTTTGGTGACGATAATATATAATTTGTCAAATTTTGGATTGTAGGTAGAAGGCCGTATCGTTTCGGAGATTGGTCCTGGTCTTTTTGTCCTCGTCGTTGTCCATGAGTCCGACCCAGATTCCGATTACATGTAATTCAGCATAGTATGGATTTACATTAGGCCCAATGGGAGCATATGCTCCCAATGACTTAGGAATAAAAATTAAGTTATGGGCTTAAGCCCAAAATGAAAACAAATTTGTCCTTATATATTTTCGAGTGTGCTACGTAATATGCCCACAAATTTCATAAACAGACACGCCAAAGATGACAGGACACTGGCTGTAATCATCGACATGCGGCCCCACAAACAATATAAAATTTCTCTTTTTTTTTTTTTTTTCTTTTTTATTATTTAAATTGTTTGTATTACCACGTAATGTTCAACGCAAAAGTGTACTAAAAACTAAATTATATACAATATTGAAATTATTGATTTTCTTCTCTTTAGAATTTAACATCAAAAGAAGAAGAAGAAGAAGAATTTAACATACCAAAAACTCTCTTTAGAATTTATTAAGTTGATTATGTGGATTACTACCAAATTAAATGAAAATTAATTTTTTAATTACTGTACGTTGTATTGTTGCGAATTGTAAAAGCTTTGAAATTATTATTTTTTATATGTAAATTTGGAAAAGATTTTTTTCGCTAGTGAAACACCCATTTATTACTTAAAAAAATTATATAGAATATTGAAATTAATATGTAATTCAAAGCTTTGATTTTTTTTAATTTTTTATATCAATTATAAAGTTGCCGTCAATTTTTTTATCAAATTAGTAATTTAATTTTTTTTTATAAATATTAGTTCAATTGTTTCGTGAGTCAATTTCATGATTTATAAGATTAGAAATTTGATAGACTTGAATAATGTGTTGGATTAAAATATTCGCAGTACGATTATAGTTTGGCTCTATCCAACTCCTATAATTGGATCTTGATCCGTTCTTGATTATATCTTCATTGATCAAAATTTCTGCATCCGCCGTTGATTCAGCTTATTTTACTTCTCATCAATCTCTTCGAAACAGATCCATAACTCTCCTCTCCTAAAATTGATGGCTGCTACTGTAGTGTAGATTCATCCTCCCCACAAGAGATGTCCAATCACGGCGGTCACGACGGAGGTGATCCTTCCCAGGGCTGTTGCACTGGCTCTTCGTGCGCCATTGATGGAGGAATCTCCTCCGCCATCACAGTCTAAGCCTTTAAACAGCACGCCCACGACAACGTCTTCTAACCCTCCCCGTGCTGGCGTTGATAGATTTTGTTTTTCCATTTTGATTTTATTAGATTAGATGTCGTTTTGTTGATTTTTTAGATCTGTTTGTAGAAAATAATATAATTTGTGATAAAATTAATGGTATTTTCGTTTGTTCGAAATATATTGTTATGCCAAATATTTTGTTTTAACAATTTTGATAAAATGAATAAATGTGACATATAAATATAAAAAGACGGATGGAGTATTTTATTCAAGTAAACGTATGAGAAATCATTACAAACAAAACATGGAACATGAGTTGAACTCTACAAACTTTACTTTGCTTCTGCTACAACTAACGAGCATGTTCGGGAAGTAAATACATAAATATGATTTGAATACAAAACGTGAACATATTTTGTGGTCGTTTTTGTGAGGTGGAGAATAATAGGAATATCGGAAACATCGTTTCCGACTTTGCTTAGTAATCCGGATTAGACTTAATTAATCCATAATCGGTAACAATGTAAGCAATTACATTATTAAGCACATCATTACACAATAATGGCATCTGCATAATCGGGAACCATGGTTCCCGATTTTGGTTCTCCACAAAATCGTCACCACCGTTTCCGATTTTCCTTGGTTTGGTGTGTTGTTCCTTTGGTTTGGTGTGTTGTGATTGGCCCATTTTTGGACTATACAAAATCGTCAACATAGTTTCCGATTTTGCTTTGTTTTGGTTTGTCCTCATTGGTTGATTTTTTATACATAATCGTAAACCATGTTTACGATTTTGTTTTGATTTTAGCTTTCCCATACCCGAAAACAAGGTTGTGGCAGTGTAAGTATATATATGGCCTTACTAATTAATCACTTCGTTGGCTTTCACTTCGTTGTGTCAAGTAGATTAATTAGTATAATGATTAATTAGTATATATATGCAAGTGATTAATTAGTAAGTATATATATGCAAGTGTATGCAAGTGATTGATTAATTAGTATATATATGCAAGTGATTAATTAGTAAGTATATATATGTAAGTGTATGCAAGTGGTTGATTAATTAGTATATATATGCAAGTGATTAATTAATAAGTATATATATGCAAGTGATATTGAAGGAAAATCGAAGAAAGTGTTTTCGAAAATGCAAGTGATTGATTAATTAGTGTATATATGCAAGTTAATTTTTTTTTTGAACATGAAAATCGGAAACGGTGTTACCGTTTTTGCTTAAGCAAAATCGGTAACACTGTTAACGTTTTTGCTTAATCATTGGTTAATTATTGGTTAATTATCATGCAAGCCAAGACATAATCGGTAACGTTGTTACCGATTATGCTATAATTATGCATAATTATACCATAATCGGTAACAACGTTGCCGATTTTGTTTAATTATACTTAATTATAGCATAATCGGTAACAACGTTACCGATTTTGTTTAATTAAGGACTTCTAATCCATAATCGGAAACGATGTTTTCGATTACTCTATTTCCGTTTACTCGTTCAGTTTCAAACACTAAGACCGCAATGACGCAGCATGTTGATGGTACATCCCGTTTTTCTTTTCTCTTTTTTACCAATAATACATTATCAATAATGTATGACGGTATTACGCATGATGTACAAGATGTGCATCTTTTAAGATGTACATGTAGTTTTAGCAACAATTAATAGGGTTTTTATGAAAACTATCACATATTTATTGATCAATGTTTTTGACTTTCTGATTACAAAGATCAATGTTAACGTATATCCATTTTTTATTTTTATTTTGAACTCGTTAACGCATATTCTTCGCATCTTCTTAAATAATGAGATTAGGTTAGTATTATAGAGTAGAATTTTCAATGAAACCATGTTTTGGGCAATATTATAAATACATTTTAATATATAGTACGCATATGCAAAATGTGGTACTCCTTCAAGAGCTGTCGTTAGTTTTCGGAAGTGGCTAATGAATCTTGCGGAGATGGATCAGGTTAGTTCTCATATTACTCAAATTGCGCCAGGCCTCTGGCTTCGACTAATTCGGAGGCCTCATGATCCTGCTTTTTAGTTAAGATAAATTTTGACGCAAGTTATTATGTTTCCTTGGGTGTCAAGTCAGCACTTGAGCTTGAGGGGATTGTCAAGTCCTTATCAAAGAGTTACTTGCGTCGCATCGAAGCTTCTCGCCATGGGGGAATATAATAGCAGAAATCAAGCATAAGGCATTCTTGCATTCAAACATTTGTCATTTTAAGCTTCTTAAGAGATAGAGGGTAATAAACCGTCTCATAGTCTTGCAATTCATCATCTCGTTTCGATTCATCATTGTCTTGCACATCTTGTTTCTATTCATCCATTCGTTCGTTAATAAACGTGCCATGTCATATGCCAAAATTTGTCACTTTGGACTTTTTTTCAAATTAATAAAATAAAACTTTAAAAATTTTAAATAAAAAGAATATTGTAAGGATAGATTTCTAGAATTTTTTTTATGAGTTCAACCTACCATGTCATTTTTTAAGTATTCAAATGATAATTTGACATGCATAAATTTATTAATGAATCATACATGACGTGGGAATTAGTTGGAATTAACTAATTACTTAACAAATTTGAAAGTTACAAAGGAAATAAAAAGTTATCTCTCTCGCCGTGATCTCCTTCATTACAATACTAAAATTTCAATGTCAAAATCGGGCTCCATTATTATTATATTTAGTCTAGCTATAATCGTGAATAGCTAGCATATATGTTTTTTCTTTAATTTTATTTTTATTTTAATGCAGTATTTTATAGTCAAATTAATCGTCTTTGTAGAAGTGATCTACTTAAAATGCTATTTTCATCTTTTGAATCTCTTACCTCTCTCTCTTGAACCATTAGCAAAGAGTCCTCATTCGTATCCTGTAATTTTTTTAACAAAATTGAATTCTTGAGTAATAGAAAACATCTCGGTCTCAATTATTCTTAGAATAACCAACAGTTAGCTATCAAAACTAACTTCAAAAATTCTGACCAAAGAACAATTTCATGTAAATATAACGAGAAAAATAGAAAGAAAAGCTACATGGTCGCCGGATAGAGTGGGCGATAGCGGTGAGGCATAAAGACGTAGTTGGCGATGCAGATTGTTTGATTTGTTTTAAGGAGAAAGACTGAAGTTACAGGGAAGAGAGGTTTTTTTTTTTTAATTAATAAATTTAATAAATCATTAATTAAATAATGCCAACTCATTTCCATATCTTCCGTTATTTATCAATAAATTTACACATTTCAAATTATCATTTGAATATTTAAGGATGACGTGTTAGGTTAAATTTACCAAGAATTTTTTTGGAAGGTAAATAATCACATGGACGAATATACATGTTATTCTTGTCCCAAATAAATTCATAGGAGACGAGTAACAATTTCCGTTCTCATGTGAATGACTAACTCTTTAAGTGGCTGTCTTCTTTATAGCTATTTTAAGAAACTCAAGATTGTGTTTATATGTTTATATCCACAGGTATGAAGTACCATATAGTGAGCATAGCAGCTTTACTGAACTCAAAGAGTTTATGAACCTTGTATCTCCTGAAGCCATAATACCTAGAGTCAACAACGACAGGACCAGATTCTGCAAATGCCATGATTTCACCATTGACGTCTTGATTTATTCACCATCCAGAACGGCAAGAAAGTGTAATCTGGTAAACCGTCATCCCCTCACCATGCCTAGATTTGTTGTGCAATAATGACTAGTAAGATGTATAGATATGCTAAGCAATAGTATTTATTTTCATCTGCCAATGTTGTATTTACCTAAGTTACTGGAATATTTGGATGGGTCTAAATACACACTCTTATATTCTAACCACACACCTATTTATAAACTGATTTTTTTACCCTTTTTTTTTTTTTAAAGATGCGTAAAACAACATGATTAATCATTGTTTATAACATTAACAGTAATTCGTTGTTCTTCAAGTAATTTGTTTATTGTTATATGTGTTGAAGTCGAAAAGAGGGTTTCGATTTTTTTCTTTGAAAATCGATTTGTTTTCATCCCTTTAACACTGGAATTAAAATTGTTGGTGATGATTGTTGATGGGTCTTTGTTTTCTATCGAGTAAGATTAGAGGCACATGCAGATCTTTTTCTTCTTGGCCGAAATTAGGGTTATTGACTTTGATTTTGGAGATTTTGTATTTGTTAGTTTTAATTTGAATTAAACTCAAAATTATCATTATGAATTGAAATTAATAAAAAAAAAACCTATGTTTATTGTCAAATTCGGTATAGGAATCGATGGAATTATCACCGGAAATTGGGCGGACCCGTTTATGCGAAGAATAGGGTCGGGTGCTGGACCAAGCCCGGGTCGGGTAAAACCCGTTAGATGTGGAAGATGACTGCTTGGTCCATGCGAAACTGGAAAATTTACAGAGCTGATCCGAAAATTTGGTACACTTGGCAATTTAATCCTCAAACTGTCATTTATGTGTTAAAAAAAAGGGATAAAAGAGTAATTTCAATTAATAGGTGTATGGTTAGAATATAAGAGTGCGTATTTAGACTCACCCGAATACTTGGGCGTGAGATCCTATTTCGGCATTCGCCTTTTTCCTCATTTGAATACTTGGGCGTGAGATCCTATTTCGGCATTCGCCTTTTTCCTCATTAATGAATCCATTGTTTCTTTCTTAATTTCTTCTTTAAGAAAAAAATTGTCGTTCACTAGGAAATTGTGTAACTACTCAACCAGCCTTCGTACTTCAAAGTAGTTGTTTTAAATACTAATTAAATTAAATTAGACCTGATAATGACTTATCACCATAAGTGTTCCTTATCATGGTCACTACACTCTTGATCATGACTAATCCTATACTAGAGTCAACCGGCTTAACAAAAGAACCCAAGTTTTTAATTAATCATGTCGCAAATGAAAGTCACAACGTGTATACCGAAGTCAAAATAAAGTCTAATTTAAATTATATATTATTTTATGTCATAAGATGAATTAGTGACCTCAAATATCTCTTGATAGTGACTAATCCTATACTAGAATTAACGAACGTATATTCTTCGTATCTTCTTTAATAATGAGATTAGGTTAATATTACATAGTAGATTTTGAGTGGATAGATACATTTTAATATAATGTCCGTACAAGCAAAATGTGGTATTCCGTCAAGTGCAATCATTGGTTTTCTGAAGTGGCCAAATGAATCTTGCAGAGATGGATTAGGTTAGTTCTCATATTACTCAAATTGCCAGCCCTCTGGTTTCGACTTTGGAGGGCTCCTGATCCTAGATTTTTGTCAAGATAAATTTTGACGCAAGTTATTATGTTGGTCTGGATTAATAGCAAGTATGAAATCGGGCCATGCATTGGGCGGCGTCTGGTCGAATTGGATGCACGGAAAGCGCAATGCAAGTTGCTGCACTTGGGGGCATCGAGATGGCTGTTTCCTTGGGTGTCAAGTCAGTGGAGCTTGAAGGGGATTTCCAAGTCCTAAGCAAAGAGTTACTTGCGTCCGATCAAAGCTTCATGGAGGAATATGATAGCACAAATGATGCATATATAAGGTATTCTCGCATTTAGAAATTCGTCATTTTAAATTTGTGAAGAGATAGACGGTAATAAACAGTCTCATAGTCTTGCACATGTTGAAAGAAAATCTAATATATCATAACACAATCTCAAAATCAAACTAACATAAGATATATAGGTAACATCAAAACCTGGTGATCAATGTTCAAAGAAATAGACCTAAGCCTATGGATGAGAAATCCTACGTTGACGACAAGAAATGTCAGTAGGAGAAGCACGCCGGATAGAAGAATATGTAAATTGAAGTAGAAAACCTGAGAAAAAAGAAATTTAAATAATGTAAATATTCTTAAAATAAATAGATTAATTCAAACTATATTTCATCAATTATATCAAAACTCACCGTCAAGTATCCAATGACCGTGAGAAGTGGGTATAGGACGAGAACAAAATTCGAGATATGAAAAATCGGAACGTGGAGATAATCGTGAAGAACGTGAAACAATAGAGTAGGAGGTGCGAAGAAACACCAAAAGACCCACTGGTACCAGCGGCAGCCGCCACTACATATGTCATGATTGAAATGCTTAGTTAGAATACATAAGATACTCCTAGTGAATAATTACTATCTCAACAAGCATGCAAGATTTAACGACTTACCTTTTCAAATCTATGCGCAAACTGGTTGAGCATAGACACACGTTCATTTGGGCGTAAATAATCCACGTTCTGTATGATCCAGGTCCACTGTGAAAAAAATCGCTTTCTGTTTGCAATATGGACACTCTCCACGCGGCTTTACAAAGTGAAACACACAGCTTTTACAGTAGATGTGGCCACAGTTGAGTCTTCTTGGGTTTTCCATGTAGTGGAAGTAGGGGTTACATCGGACTCGCACAACAGAACGAGCTGGTTTCTGGAATAGATATCCCACAGCAAATATCGCACAAGCAGTTATTGAAATGGATAGAATGAGCCCCTACAAAAAAACGGAAACATACATATAGTTTTCAAAACATACTACTCTCCGTTCCAAAATAAATGCAAATTTTTACATACAATTTGTATTGAAAAATTTGCATCTATTTTGGGGACGGAGGTTGTAAAACATAACAGATATTGACAACACAAAAAAATGATATATCTAGTAACTCACCATCCTGCTGAGAAGTAACTGCCTGAATACTAATTGAGGTTCTTGCCTACAAACACCAGAGAAGGAATGAAGGTTATTTTTAAACAGTTCTGCAATCAAGCAGGTCATGGTATACATATCTGTACCAAATATCTTTTCAACTCCAAGTTTCTACTTTATATCTGTCTAATGCTGTACACGACTATACATAATTTGGCGAAGAAAGAGAAAATTTAATAGCCTAGTCTGTTCTGTTCAAACTGCAAATTTCTCAATACTCAATTAGAAAGAAGTACGGCGCCTTAGAATGCCGTTCGTCTCATCTTGAAGTTCAAGACGATGAGATTGATAATGATTGACAAACTCATTACTCTATGATGCCTAAAAAGAAGTGGATCTATTAGGACCATACTTAATTACCTGAATATGACTGATCAAATTCAAATGTTCAGGCAATCATCCTAGATCTCTCTATAATTGAAAGCGTTTTTGTAATTACAAGTTTGAAAATCAATAACAATAACATGTTTAAGCTGCAGAGGACAAACTTGAAAAGCATTTTCATGAATCCATAACCCCTAAATTAATTCCCAATCAACAAAAGCTAAATTGAAACTCACCTGTTGAAGCTAGCTTGCTTCAAAAAGGAATAGCCAATAACACCAGTTGAAGCTTGCACCACCGGCTAGCTTACCATGAAAAAGGTAAAGAGATGAGTTAACTGGAGAAAGTAGCAATAATAGTCTTGTAAAAACAAGCATAATAGAAAAAAGCAATCTAAAAGGAAGGAATCGTCTCTTCCGTTTCCTTTACCTGAAATATGATTAATCAGATTCAAATGTAAAAGATCCGATGAATCAATGAAAACACTCCTGAGAGCTTGAAGACGAACAACTAGAGAAGGTGAAGAATACAAGTCATAGTAACCGCAAATTATTAAAAACAGAGAAGAAAGACTAGAAATCCAGAATACATTGAAATAGGCACTACTAAACCATCAATTCTTGTTGAACAAAAAAAAATGAAGCACGTACATTTTGCTGGGGCTGCCAGAATGCACGATATTGCAAGCACTAGTCCGTTTTGCTCCTAACGGTTTGCAGTAAAGGGACAACAATTTCTCTCTGAAGTATTCTTTCTTTTTGTCTTTTAGTACCAGCTGGCAGCCTCCACCATTCTAGGGGGAAAATGGACTGAAAAAGGTAATCTCATCCAGATAAATTTATTTTACTCTAGTACTAGTATATATAATATGAATAACTCGCTAATAATTAAATCAAAAAAAGGAAAATTCATGATCGAGTGTCAAAGAATTGTGTATATCTGGTGTGGCTGCATCTAGAACAGGAGACAAGGTTTCCCATTTGCTTTTTGCTTGATGAATCATTGGCTTTTATGCAAGCTGATGAAAACCAATGTGAATGTTTTCTTGAGATTCTGACTTGTATAGTAGGGCGGCTGGGCAGGCTGTCAATTTGGCAAAATCAAGCATTCATTTCAGCGGCAATGTCAGTTCTGACCTGCGTGAAAAATTGAAGAGGAGATTGAACATTTCGGCACACATTGACGTGATAGCAGCCGTACCTTGGTTTGCCTCTTATCATTGGGAGGAAAAAGATACAACCCTTTGAGTTTCTTCTGATCGTATCCAAAACAAGGTGGCTTCATGGAAAGGCAAACTTCTTTCTCAAGCAGGCAAGGAAACACTCATCAAATCTGTCTTACAGTCTGTGTCAGTTTATGCTATGAGCCTGTTCAAGTTGCCAAAGGGTTTTTGCGAGAGTCTTGTGAGGCGTATTGTGCGAAGCGTTCTTTGGGGTTCTCAAGAAGGAAAAAAAGAAAATTCACTGGGCTTCTTGGGATAAAATGTGTGCCAGCAAGAAGGATGGTGGAGTTCTGTTTCCACCTGGAAGCGTATAATTTGGCACTGCTCGCTAAACAGAGTTGGAGAGTTTCTGGCACATCCAGAGTCTCTAGTGGCGCGTATTCTCAAAAAATAAATACTACAATCATAGCAGTTTTTGAAGCTCTGTGTTGGGAAACAATCTTCTGACATTTGAAAGGAATCATTGTAGAGGTTCTAGCAGGTTTTATTAGCTGGTGTCAATGGAGAGTCGGAAATGGCTTTTCTATTAATGTCTTCACTGATATAATGAAGTGTCAAGAATCTTCATGGTTGTCGAGTTCCTATCGCAGAATGCGTCGCTGGTCTCTAATATTTCAGTTAAGTCCTTAATTGATTGAGAGTCTAGGGAGTTGGAACAGTAACAAAATTGAGCAGATGTTTTCTTTGTGAAGTGGCTAGAGCCATTCTATGCACCCCACTTGGATATTTCTTAGCAAGATCAATTGGTGTGGGATTACTCTCAAAACAGGATGCTATCAAGTGAAAGCAGGTTACTATGTTGCTAAAGATTTGCTCAAGTCAAGAAGTTCAGAGACGACCAGACCTGTCGTGGCCTCCTTTCGACATTGGGACAAGGTATGGAACATTAAACTCCCTCCTCATATCTCAGCATCTTCATATGGAAATTATGCAAAGGCCTTTGGGTACTTGTGATAATCTAAATAAGCGTGGAATGGACTTGCCAACTCATTGTGAAATTTGTGTTGATGAACCTGAGTCTGTTTTGGCATTTATTCAAAGATTGTTGTTGGGCTACGATCAGTGGGATTTGTTTGATGAACAAAGAGTGTATACAATTCCTGCTGGGATGTGGCCGAGCTTCCAGTAGCTCTTGTAGCGATCATCATTCAGGAGGGCCGGTAGCTAATCAAGTGTTTCATACCAGATGGAGTAAGCCTACACCGGGCCATATTAAAGTGAATTTTGATGCAGCATTTATTTATGGTTCTGGACACATGAACAGCTTTGGTTTTGCAGCAAGAGATGACCATGGTAGATTGATCCAGTGAGAATGGATTGATCAGTAATGCAGAAGATGCTTTCCATGCTGAAGTACTAGCTACTTGGAGGTCTATATCATGGGCATTGAGTATGCAAATCACTAAAATAGAGTTGGAAGGAGATTGTCGGCTTTTGCTTTCTTGAGTTACAGTCTCGTACGGAGAGCTTAACAACACCTGGACCTTGATCGAGAAGATTAAGAATTCAGTTTCTTTATTTGATGTTTGTCTTTTTTTCATTTGTAAAACGGGAAGGCAATAAGCTAGCTTATAGTCTAGCAAAACCAAACACTACTTCCTCATCAGATTTTAACTTGTTATTCTCTTTTGTGAGCTGCCTCCCATAGTGGCGGATTTAGTCCGTTTGGCCGTTTCAATTGAATGAAACTTTGAATTACGTTAGCTCGATAATAAAAATATATATATATATATTTTACTTCGAGTAAGTGAGTAAATACTGATTTTATTTTGTTTGTGCTTCAATTCATTCTTATATACTTGTAGTTCCTTGCTTCGTAATGACGTATTTCAAGTTTATAAAAAAATGAAAAATAAAATAATTTTTTTATTATATTTGGTTGAGAAATAGAGTAAATGGTAATTTTATCTATGACTAGATTTAAAAACTTCTGAACATTCACCAAACCGAAAAATCTATAATTTTTAAATAGATTTCTTAACTCACCATTAACTTTCACTAGTTTTACTTTATTTTTAACTTTTCTTTCCAAACAATCAATCTAAAAATTAGTCTTACTTACTTTAGTCTTCAACAATGGTTCAATCCAAACAAAGTCGTAGTATTCTGAGATAAACTAATTACTTACTAATCAAGTTAAGACTACTAGTAGATACAGGTAATTATCATTTATTATTTTAATGATGGCAATGACGCACATGCTCGAAGTGGTAAAATAAAGCCATTCACTGCCTATTGTGGTGTGGACTCTGCTGTTGCGAAGAACCCTGGCTTATAAATTCACACCTAGTTTATTTTTCAAGGATTAAATTAAAAGTATGAAAATCTTATAGAGAAAATGCTGCTAGCCCTAGCAAACGATATGTTGTTCTTGTCGTAATGGCATAGTCCTGCAAAATCGAAATGGAATTCAATTAGGGGGTTTCCTCTTCGATTTCTAGATTCGTCTGCTCCTTTTCTCACACACAATTTCAACATATTAATGGAGTCATAC
>JANIEQ010001949.1:0-10699 GCA_024708375.1 Oxalis stricta
GCACAATCCCAGTTGAGTGGAGACCATCCAGCGCAAATAAAACCTGTCGCAAGATTGTTTGAATAATTCTATTTTCCCTTTCCAATCCCTTTGGCAAGTCTTGAACCTCTCCAAGAATAACTGTCTCAACCTGTTTAGACCATTACATGAACAACCAAATCCATTAGACAATAGAAAAACAAAAAGAAACTAAAATGAGCTAAATAATAAATATAATTTGTGAACTTTAAGTAATGGAAAACAATAAATAACATGCCATCTGATAAATCCGAAGATAAAACAGAAAGTACCAACATTGTAAGGGAACTCTCTACTCTGCATCAAGTCTGCAAGTGTGTCTTCACTCTTCGAATCTCCATATAAGCCAATACTCACTTCCCTTCTTTGAGGTATTCTAAAAATCATTACACAGTAAAAGATAAAAATGAAATGACAATAACATCAACATCAACATGAAACTCGTACCAATACTGAGTGTAACTTCATAATGTCTAGAAAACAATAACTTGGAAGTAACACCTCTAGAAAGCCATACAAGAAATCTGCACAGCAACTAGCACAAGCTCTGCGTACACGTTCATTCATCCATATTTCTACTGCACCATACTCTGTAGCTTTTTTCACCACCAGGTCACCTTCTTTCTAGGAACAACCAAATAACTTCAATTAACAAACCAATAATTCCCATAAAACATTTATAACTAGTGGAATATAATTCAAAATACCAGTCATCAAATTTGAACCAATCCCTTGATTAGATAACAAGAATCAGAAGTCAACAACGTGAGTAGCCTTTCAATTTTACACACTAGTAGTTCAATTCCCATTTACACCCAAATGCAGGAGAGTAAAATAAGTAGGAAGTTGTGATTTTCGAAAAAGGTTGATAAATTGGAATAATAGTATCATTACTCATTTACTCTGATGTCTCGTGTTACGAATTGCACTTGGACCATGTTAAAGAATAAAATAATCAAAATACATGTCCTGATGACAGCCTGATACTGGGACGATCAATAACGCGCCATCAGAAAGTACAAGCATAATGCAAAAGCCAATTCACTTTCGGAAAATCTGATTGCATACCTTGGAGTTAGACTTCTCAGCTAATGAAGCTCTATACACGACGCCAAAAGCGCCTTCACCCAACTTCTTCCCAAAACTAAATCATCCTGCCGATAGATAAAAATCACAACCCAATTAGAAAAGGAAAACAGCTGAAAATAAAAGAAAATCATTGGAGCTGACCTTCTTAAGCGTAGGACGAAACAACCTCTCAACAAAGGCAAGAACAAACATGTCAAAGAATCCAGGGAGCCACACCAGGAGTGGCCCATAGATAAGACAAAGTCCCAAGAGCTAAAGCCACACCAGGAATAGTAACAGTCAAAGCATTAGACTTGGGCAGTGTGCTTCTGTATATTATATCACCACACTCCATAACTGTACATGGCAACCCAACACCCACTCCGACAAACAGGTTGTGTGCAACATCTTACCAAGTGACTCAATTCCCCTCCCGATGCTAAAACTTGGAGGTGATTTCAGTTCACTGATTCTGGGTTTTGGTGAAAATGAATTGAGTTTTAGTTTTTTCCGAGAAAATTCGTGTTGGGTGGTTTCGAATTGGGTTTGATCAGAGCATCTATGTTGGTTCCTCTTGATGCAACAATGGCCATAGTCTCTGTAATGATTTAGCTAGTTTAGATAAAGTTTTGATTTTTTCTTGCTTTATTGGCTTCTTTGTTTTGCTTGTTTACTCGAAATTCATGTAGACCACAAGTTTTCTTTTTCTCAGGCTGCTTGTGTTCTTCTTACAGTGACAGTTAATTCTGGTATTTTTTGTGGATGTGAAGAGTTTTAAATTGGATTGAATAAAAAATCTTAATGCCACGTTGGTTTAGTATTTAACGGGCTCGTCAAAACCCAGTAACCAAAAGACCCATTAATAGGGACGCCATGGGCTCGTCAAACCCAGCTAACGTTGGGTTGGACCCGGTCTGTTATATCGTAGCATATGCATCTTGCCGCAACCCGTTAATATTGCTCCTAATTTGGAAGTCGGGCTTCGAATATATGGAAATAAGGAGAAAGCTCGTACCCATATCTTAACAAGGGCGCCATGATTCTTTGCTAACGTATCAGCATCATTGGTTGGGCCCTTTCTCTAAGATGATTAACTACTCTAGCACTAAAAATTGCAATAATTGTTGGAACCAAAAGCCAAAAAGTAAACTCAATGTCAGATTTCAATTGGAAATGTAAATAAAAATCCTAATCCAAAAGGTTTTGCAATATCTCCATAAAAGTCCATAAGGTGAGACATGATTTGTCTGTCTTCTTAAAAAAGGGTTAATTATTATCCAACATGATATGTATTGTGAACTGAAAACCTTTTTGATTTTCTTACATTAGTCCGTTCTTCCATTTCTAAGAAATTGTATGACAGACCCCAAAATTTAGTAAATGATGATCATGTAAAGCCATCCAGCAAATTAATAAAATTAGGTGAAAAGCAAGCCCCTCACTCTCTCACATCACAATCACATTAATACTCCTACCTGTATAATAAATTTAATTTATTTTTTCAAAAATGAATTGTTCTTGAATTACTTCTTTTCGCTAAAGTCTATAGACGAGAACTTTATTTATGGGGTAGCCTTACCTTACACAAGTATGTACAAAATGAGCAATTTGACACATAACGTATACTCGTGACGGTTTTTCTTCACATTAAAAAAATTATGTATAGAACACAATTACATTGTAAAAAAAATACACATGATCGAGATCGCCACCGTCCAAATCGTCGTCCGTTCTCCTCGAGGGCTAGAACGTCATTTTCACTTAAACCCTCCATGCCGCCGGCACCGCCACGTCATCACCGACAGTCGGATAACGAATCGGGATGTCTGAACAGGTCGTAAGGGGCCCACAACGAATCCAACGGACAAGGTTTACTCGAATCCAATCTGAGCCAAGGCTTGCCTTTCCCACTCCAATGCAAGAGGCTGACCGGACCAGGATGCAATTCCCGACAAAGCCCTTCTAAGTTGTCCCCACCTAGTCCATGTTGGTTCCACCTGTGCTCGACTCGTTCCACGTCACCACCAAAAACCAACAGGAACGGAGGCAACGAACCGAGCTCGTAAATACGACACCGTTTCTGAACCCTCATCCAAGTCTCCAACTTGACCGTGTACTTTCCTTGCCTCCATCTCAACAAGTCAATTACCATAACGCCAGTGTTAAAGTAACACGGATTTCTCCCCTTAAACGACGCCGTAAAACCCGGATTTGACCAGAACTTGGCCGTGAAGTAATTCGTGAAATTCGCGTGACAGTACTCCGGCGCGCCCAATACGTGGCCGTTTAAATTGATTCCCCATAGCTTCGCCACGTCATCGACAACGATCAAATCGCTGTCGAAGTAGATTACCTCTATTGACCGTGGACGGTAAAACGTCGGCGAGGTAAATCCTGGCGTAATTCAACGGTTGATCGAGTGCTCGACGGATGGAGGAAGATATCTTACCTTTGACCAAGTTACTGTCGAATTTGTAAAAGTAGAAGTTGAGGTAAGGGAATGTTGTGGTGATCGTGCGGTGTAAGTCGATCTTAGCCGTCCGTTGAGATTGAATCTGGGCGGTTGTTGTTGTGATGAAGTGGAAGACGATGTTTTCGGGACACGTGGCGTGTCGGAGCACGGAGAAGACACCTGCGATCGAGCCACGTATGTAGGTTGAATCGAGTGTCATGGCTATGTGAATCACCGACGGAGATCCGAGTACCCATGTTGTCGGATTCGGGCACTCTCTGCCATTTCGAAATGCCGGTGCTTCTCTGAACAATGGGACGCCGTAGACGGCGGAGATAGTGGTTGCCAAGAGTGGAAGTAACAGAATAAGAAGATATGATGGTTTCATGGCTTTTTGAATTTGAATTGATTTTATTTTAATTTTGAACACTTTTTGTGTGGATGATGATACTGAAAGAGTAGTACTTATTAGTAGGTACAGAGAGTAATGATATGGATATCCAAAAAGAGGGCTCAGGGGTTTTTCTGTAATTTACTCATAATCCGTCGTATCGTGTCTTGTTTTGTTGTGGAACATCGAAAGAGACAAGGGAGAGAGGCGCTCAAATGAAGTGGCAATAACAATTTATGAGACTATATTTCGACAATAAAAGTGAGAATTTGAAGATACAAGCTAATATTGTTTCAAAAATGAGTTAATGATCAAACAAATCTCAGACGATTTTTTTCTGACGATTTTTTTCTGAAACAAAAAAAATATTATTTTTTTATTTTCAAAATAGATATTAATTTTAAACATGTAAAAAAAAAAAAATCAAATCTGTAATCTCTAATAAAAATAGTCAAACTTGAAATTTGTTCGTTTTTAATTGGACTCCAAGAAAATGAAAATTGCTCATTTGTTTCAAATGTTGTTTCTTATTTATTCATTCTACTTTATTCCTTTGCTACTGAAACTTTATTTTGGGAAAAAAAAAAACAATTTAAAACAGATTGTAAAAACGTCATACGTGTTTTTTTTCGACGTGCTTGATCCATATCGTTTTTTATTTTTCAATAGTATCATATTTCGCTTTTTATTTTGTTATTTCGTTAGATTATTTTGTCACTTTCGATATTAACAGTAGTTAAAATTATCTAATTGGATAAGATTAACCAATCTTAACTTCGACATGTATATAATGTGTCTCCAAAATATTGCACTGCATCTTTTCTCTATCTTAGTATAAACCGAACTCAAATCGAATCAACAATTGAACCGAGCCGAGCTGATGTCAAACTTTAATCATATACCTTTCACTTTCACCTCACCCACATCACCCAGCCCCTTCTCCTTCAACCTTCATCACCGCCGCCACCACTCCCAACCCCCACCACCTCACCTTGAATCTCCGAACCCAAAATCACAAACTATCATTAATAATTTTCAATTCAAGACACATAATCACAATACCTAAATCAATTCAAAGGAAAAAAAATCTATCCTTTTTCATTTCTTGGTTTTCGAAAACATGAGGCAACGATACTTCTCACCACTGACGATGATTTCGAGAGCTCCATCTTGATTACCCTGTGACGAAGTTGTTCCCATTAAAACACTTTTCTCCTTTTCGAGATCGTCTCTTTCTATTTCGAGACAAGCTTCTTGTCGAGCAATCTCCGCCTCTCGACGGGAAAGGTCCACTTTCCAGGCCGCCTCACGCTCTGCCACTTCACGTTCACGTTCCTCTATGTAACTTTGCATCTCTCTCTCCCTTCATCATCCTATCCTTCATGTCCGCCTCCAACGCAGCCTGTAGCTCCTCCACGAACTTGTCCACCACCGCCTTAATCCGCAACGACATAATTCACAAAATTCCAAATTCGATGAATTCAATTTTGAAACTTATCTCGTTTCACTCGGTCAAACTTTATTCTTTTGGGAAAGTCTCCATCTTTGGGATAAAAAAATTAGTGGATTAGTGGTGAATTAGTGGTGGCAGTGGCTGTGCCGTTTGTATCTGAGTTTGGGAACTCTGTTCGTCATGGTGGCTAAGAGAGATTTTGGATTAGTTCGGTTCGGTTCAAATGTTGGTCCGATTTGAGTTCGGTTTATGCTACGATAAAGAAAAGATGCCAGTGCAATATTTTGACGCCTATTGCACTCGTGTCAAGCTACAACGATTAATCTTGCCAACTTAATAATTTTTAACGACCGTTAAATTAAAAGACGAAATAGTCTAACGGAATAAAAAAATAAAAGACGAAATATGAATTTTAAAAATAAAAAACGGTGTGAGTCAGAGACGTTAAAAAGATGAAACAAACAACGTTTTGCCAAAAAGATTAGTGGAGTGGAGGTAGCACAAACTGAAAAACGAAGAAGAGGCTATTTCAGTAAATATGTTGGCAATGGAGAATAGACAATGCCAGGCTGGAAAGATGCGTCTGCTAGAAGACTGCTAAAGTGAGTAAAAATCATATGATGGCGATTGTATGGGAAGTCTTTAATTAGTGCTGTGCAATAAACCACGTGGCGAAATGGACGGTGATGATTCAATCTAGGTTGGTGGGTCGATTAATATTTTGGTCTAAATGATTGATTCGATTCAAGTTTATTTTGTTTTCATGTGAAATTGATTGGATTGAAGCATATATAATGACAATTCTAATGGAACATTTGCTTGTATTATGTATAAAGATATCTATCGTGTGAAATTGATTGAATTGAAATAGAAAACATAAAAAAGGAGTTTGATGGGAACTATCTTAATTCGTTCAATGATGAATTTGAGCCGGTAGGTTCAACTAGTTTCGTAATCGGCTTGATTGTTATCGGTCGAGTCATGAAACAGCATAATCTATTCAAATCTGCTCGCTGGCCAGCATTTGATAATAAATACAATTAAGTAGAATCGCATGATTTTAAAAAGTGTGTAAACTATGGTACTCGTGAATTCCTCTTGGATCTTTCTCTAATCAAACAAGTTAAATACTAGACTTGATGGAATCGGTTCAACGTTTTCAATGGAGCATGTTGTGTTATATTGTTCCAAGAACCGACGCAAACTTCACTCTCTCAATTCCCAAATTCCGGATCGCTGCTACTTTAGCACAAATTTCATGAAATTGAATAGATTAAGCTGTTGTTTTATTTTGCTCATGTGCAGTAATTTATCCGCCATAGTCGTTATTTATCTACTTCTGTTAGCACTAGACGTCTTGTCGATCTCAATTCTCATTATAATTGAAGCTGAATACTATTTTTATGGTTTTGAAACCTCAACCCAAATAATCTGTAAAAATCGTGTCATGAATTATGAGAGTCGATCTTTCAACCTAACATGACGATATCTATAATGATTTTTCTACCATTATTTTATGATTTCGCTTTACGATTTATGACCAATTTTATTCAAACTAGCTATTGTCATGTACACTATCAAGATGACAGCTTTGAAGATTGTTTGGACAAAAGTTCGACAAAATGAGTTCTGTCAAAATCAACGACGACAACTTTATCACACGTATGTTTTACTGATTAATGAGCATGTTAATGAAGTGTCTGTTTTAATTTTACCACTTGAATTTATAATGGCTGAATATTTAGAAATTTTGTCACAAATTGAAAGCAGGAAATTTTTAGCTGGTACTTCAACAATTGTCATCTGGCTTTTTTTTAAAAAAAAAACATTAGGAATTTCATGTCATATGGTTAAAAACTCGCGTGCCTGTTGTAATGAGCTTCTAATAAAGTGTTAAGATAGATAACCACTTGAAACATTCTAAACTGTTTTCTATCAATGAAACACCAAATTAATTTGGACTCAAAAATTGAATGTATAGGACCTAAAAGGGCCCATTACTGTGTTTTCACTTTCAAAGATGTGCATTATGGTGGTGGAACTTGGCAAGTAAGATCGGTCTCTACTCTCGTCCCATGAGCGTGAAAATTCCACTTGAATTTTTAGTGGATTTCGACTGCAACGTTCCTCTACAAGTTCGATTCTTCTTCTATCTCAAAAGCAAATCATGGGGTGTTTCATGATCATGTACGCATTATCAGAAGGGCACTAATACATTATACACATTTTTTTCCTAGTCAGTACTTCATGGCAATTTAGACTGAGTGATGTTTGGACAATTAGATTAGAATGTCAACCATATCAGAAAAAAGATATTAAAGAATATTATCATTAAAAATTATAATGATTAACTAGACATTAAACAATTATGACTGCTAACGACATCTAGTGAACTAAAGTAATCAATATTAAAGTGTCAACATAACATTTGACTCAATGATGTAACAATGCAAATATTAGTTAGTACAAGCAAGCAACTTTTGAAAGAATTGTTGGTGCAAAAAGCTATTCTTTATTAACCAGTACTGCCTTGAAGAGCTCTAGTGTATATTGAACATCTATAAAAATGATGAGGAATTTTATTGCCAATAAATTGGTGCAGCTGAGCTGGTCATCAACAAGTCATGACTAACCAACTCAATTAAGGACCTGAAGAAACAAAATGTATCAACATCTCTAGGTAGATTTAAAATCTGTCATTCTAAATTTCACATTTAAAATAAAATGTATTGTGACCACCTTCTTTGATGCAAACACATATTGTATCTTCAAAAATTAAAAAATGTGTGTTTAAAATTATGTAAAGGGATGTTGTTGTTTTTTTTTTCTTTCTATGAAATTGTTGCAATTCACTGTCTATCTAATCAATTGAATAGCTATTTTTTACCCTTGACACTTGTGACTGGTCATTCTCCTTATTTATAGTGTGCAGTCTATATATTAAAGTTTGCAAGAACAACTGGAGATTTTTTTTTTTTGTAGATGAATTAAGCAGAAATATAAAGGCATACTGATAAATTTATCCAACGTCTAGAACAGATTATTTCCCAAATATCCAAGTAGGATTAACAATAGAATTAAATACGTCCGCGTAAGATTATCCACGTAGGATTCAGCATTTAGCACCGGCGTTAAACACGACAGATAGACACATACAGTATGTTAAGTAGAAATTCAAAGCTAGTGTAGCTCATTAGTTGACTCTAATTTAATTCCCATTAAACGGAAAAAAAAAATTAGTTATATAAGACTGATCTTGCCGCGCACTATAGTCTCAAATTTGATTTCCCTCCATACTCCCGCCAGTCACGGTGCTTTTTACCTTTCCCACCCTCACCAACCACCACCCACCACCACCGGCCAACCACCACTTTTAACCTCTCATTTTGCAGTCGCTACTGAAAACACAATCCCTTGCTACTTCACGAATGGAGCCGTCAAATTCTCACACTCTCCTCCATTTCTAAACGCCAAATAACAACAACCAACCCCAATTCCATCGATCAAAGTCGGTAAACACCAAACAACAAATATAACCAACCAATCTGATAAATGTCTCTCATCTTCTTCCTCCCGCTCTTTCTCTCTCTCCCTTTCACAGTTTTCTCTTTCCCATACAGTGAGTACTCTCTGTAGTTCTAATTCTGTTTGTTGTAAGTATAACTGAATTTCTTAACTAACTTAATTGGCATTTTCCTCGTTTGTACTAATTCCGTCCTCGGAATGCAAGTGTTCGTAACGGATTTGCAGCCGTCAAGTACCACATAGATTGTGGCAGCCACATCGCCGTCACGGATCCATTCAACACCACGTGGCAGCCTGACACATTCTTCACCAGCGGAAGCTACCCCGTCGTATCGGAGCCGCTAACCTTCCGCCTCCCTCAGGAGACGACTCTGAGGTACTTCCCTCTCTCCTCCGGCAAGAAGAACTGCTACGTCATCCCTCTCCCCAACACCGGCCGTTACTACGTCCGTACGTTCACCGTCTACGACAACTACGACGGAAAGTCGCACTCTCCGTCCTTCGACGTCTCCTGTCGAAGGCAACGTCGTCTTTCAGCTGGAGGTCGCCGTGGAGTGAGAGCCTCGCGCGTGAAGGCGCGTACTCTGATCTCTACGTGTCGGTTAATGACGGTGAGTTGGACCTCTGTTTTTACAGTTTGTCCACTGACCACTCCGTCATCGGGTCGTTGACCGTTATTCAAATCGATCCGGCGTCGTATGGTGGAGCTGGTTCGAGTAGTGAACGGCAAGGGTCATAATGGTTGATGTTCTCGCTCCACCATACAGTAGGTTATCCACCGGGTCCTGGAGCCGTGGGGTCCAGGGTTTAGTAATGACACTGATGATTTCGGAGCGGTCCTGGCAACTCAGACAGTGAATTCCGGCTCAATACCGAGTTCTGATTCTGGCATTGAGGTAATTAATTACTAGAGAGAAGACTCACTAATACCAATCAAGCCCCCGAATTATTTTCCGATGAAGCTCTATCAATCAGCTGTAGCAATATCAGCTGGGACAATAGAGTATAGCTCTGGAGGTGGATGCCAAGGTTGGGACTACATGGCCTTTGGTTCCACTTTGCAGAGATTGGACTCGACTGTGACTAAACCTGGGACAGAGAGTTTCGAGGTAGTAGTGAATGGTAAGAATGTCAGTAGGATTGAGTATTGTGAAGAATGTGGGAACTTTCGCTGCATACGTTTTATTGGAGTTACACGGCTGAGAATTTGAGTTCTACGATTTTGAGTGTTGAACTGGTGCCAGTAGTTGGTGCTGTGTTGGATATGTGGATTGGAGAATCTATGCTTTGATTCCAGCTGATCTTCTTAACTGCTGCCTGAACAAGGTAACAACCAGTTGCCTGCAATTACTTATGGTTTTCTATATTAAAAGTGATCAGTCGTGGGTATTTCAGTAGAATATTTGTTCTTGTTTTTTGAAACCATGATTTTGGCATTAATGGCAGGAACTAGAATTGAGTATGAGTTAGACTCCTCAGCTTAGAAGTAACCTCAGGCACTTCTTCCATTTTTGCTGTTTCGACTTTGAAAATGCGGTTTTTCGATAAAGAACTATGTGCTTTGCCAATGGTCTTTAGTGCGTGCAGTTAAGATTCCTAGTAACACCCAGATGAGTATCCTCATCAGAAAACATGGTGCTTACCTGTAGACTCTGAAGTGTTCCATAGATTACGTACACTCAAGAGTATCTTTGTTTTTTTGTCTTGTCTATTGCTATATTGCTGCAAGTCTCCTTTTCAAAAGCTTGATAGAATGGTGATGAGTATCAATTCTGGGATTACCTTTGTTATT